>CM053030.1:336215310-336345042 GCA_028564925.1 Lithobates sylvaticus | reverse complement strand
TTTGGGGATACGTATTGAGTTGAGGTAGGAGTCTATAAAGGAGGAAGAGGGTTCTGAGGTGTGTTCACCATATAAGGATCGGAAGAAGTCATGAAAGGTTTCCATAATCTTCTGTGGGTTTTGTGTTAGAGATCCGTTGTGAAGGCGTATTTTGGGAAAGGTACGTGTTCTCACCTTGGGAGTGAGTCTACGTGCCAGCATGGTTCCTAGTTTATCCGTTTGGTGATAGAATCTCCCATCATCCCAGCGGATGCTTTTCTCAGCTAATGCTGTTAGAGATAAATTAAGAGCCGTGCGAGCAGTTTCCAGTTTTGTTTTGGAACTAGGAGATGGGTTGTGTTTGTGTTGTTTGCTGAGAAAGTGAAACTCTTTTTCTAACCTAGCTATGTCTAGTTTGCGTGCTTTGCGTATCCTTGAGGAAATTTGTATAAGCTTGCCACGTATAAAGGTTTTGTGAGCTGCCCACAAAGTCGAAGCCGAGATATTATCGACATCGTTAAGAGTAAAATATTCTCTGAGATCCTTTTCAATCTCATTAACATGAGTGGGGTTACTGAGAATGGAGGCATTCAGTCTCCAATGAAAAGTACGTTGGCGAGAAGATGGTGTCAGGAAAACCTTCAGTTTAGCGATGTGCGCCGAGTGCCTGTGCGCTTGCGCGGCGGAACGGCACTCCGGCGCATGCGCATTCGCGGCTCGGCGCTCCGACGCACGCGCATGCGCACCAGCGCACGCCTGAGCGTCCCAGTGCGTGACAGCGTCACATGACCACTCACACTGCCCATTTAAGGAAGTGCATGAGACCAGTCCAGCGCTGGCTTGTCTTCAGCTTCCTGCCAAAGCTCTGTTCCTGCTTCCTGTATCCTGATTGCCTGACTACCTGATTTGACCCGGATTTGCCTTTTGACCTTGCTGCCTTCTCTTGCCCTTGACCTTTGGACTGTATACTGGACTACCCGCTTGCTTGCCTCTGGCCCTTGAACCTCTGCCTGTGACCTGGATTTGCTTGTTATCTCCTGCCCTGAACTTCTGCCTGTGACCCGGACCTACCTGTCTTCAGCCCTGTACCTGCACCTGTGTTCTGGAACTTCCCAGCACCTTCCTGACCCCAGCACCTGGCTCCCTCTTCAGTCCTCATCCTCTGGTTGGGTAGCCTGTGCCTCTTTGTGCCATTCGCCCCCTGTCTTACCTCCAGGGGGCGGACTGCGCTCAGTTGCAAGGGTGAACCACTCTCTGCATTTCGGCCTCGGTAAGTACTCACCTGATAGTACAAGCCAGCCATGTCTGAGGCCGACAGAGTGCGTTCACCCCTTGAGGCTTTGTGCCAACAAGTCTCAGCATTAACTGAAGCCGTGCAAAAACTGCAAGAGGGGTACACCCAAGTGGACGGTCGCCTGCAGCAACTATCTGGGTTAGCCGCACCTACCTTGGCAGCTCTTTCCGCCTCCAGCGGAATCTCCGCTCCTCCTGGATCAGCTAACCCCACCGTGATTATGGCTTCTCCGGAACCTAGGGTTCCTACCCCAGAACGCTTCTCAGTAGACCGTAAGAAGTTCCGGGCCTTCAAAAATGCCTGCTCCCTCTACTTGGCTCTCCAACCCAGGACTTTTTCTTCTGAAGTAGTAAAGGTGGGCTTCATTATTTCTCTACTGGCTGAGGAACCTCAGGCATGGGCCCATAGCCTGATGGAGCAGAGGAATCCTGCATTAAATGCGGTAGAAACTTTTTTTGAAAGTATGGCACAACTTTATGACGATCCTAAACGCGGAGCCACAGCTGAAGCTACCTTGCATAATTTACTCCAGGGTCGCAGACCGGTGGAGGACTACACCGTAGAGTTTCGGAAATGGTCAGCTGACACCGGTTGGAATGAACCGGCCCTCAGATACCAGTATCGCCTGGGCTTATCGGAGGTCTTAAAAGACGAGTTGGCAAGATCAGAGACTCCCGACACACTAGAGGACCTGATCCAGGCCGCCACCAAATTGGACCGGCGCATGCGGGAGAGGCGTTCCGAGCGTTTTCAGGCCCCCCGTGCCAACTGGACCTTCGCTAAACCTACCTTGTCTACACCTACCACGGCAGCTACAGCCACGACCACCCAGGAAGTGGAACCCATGCAGCTGGGGTTGGTCCGTGCCCCCCTCACTGCTGAAGAACGGCTCCGTAGGCGACGGGCGAACCTTTGTCTGTATTGTGGGGCTTCTGGACATTTCCTCAGTACCTTTCCCGTAAGACCGAGTAAGTCCCACCGTCAATGTATTATGAACTACCAGTCTTCTGGGTTTTCCCAGACTTATGTCGCCCTCTTTGTCTCCTTACAGCTACCGGGAGAGGAGATCCGTCTTTCAGCAATAATTGATTCCGGGGCATGCAGCTGTTTCCTTGATGCAACATTAGCCACTAAACTGCACTTACCTCTCGTCCTGAAGAAACAAAACCTGCAGGTACACTTGGCTGATGGCTCTCTTCCTCGTTCAGAACTTATTACCCATGAAACCAAACCCATCCGTGTTACTACTGACTCTGGTCATCAGGAACTCATTCAGTTCGACATCATCCCATCTCCTATGTTTCCCATCATCTTGGGGCTTCCGTGGCTACAAATCCACGAACCACAAATCAACTGGGGAAGGAAAGAAGTCTCCTTCCCGTCCCTTCATTGCACACAGCATTGTTTCATTCAGACCTTAGCCTCTTGCTCCACTATTTCTTCAGTACCGGACAACCTTCTTCATGTACCCCCAGTTTACCTGGAATTCCGAGATGTGTTCGACAAACAACAGGCAGATTGTCTACCGCCCCATCGGGCATACGATTGTCCCATTGTCCTCCTTCCTGGATCGGAGATCCCTTTTGGCCGCATCTTTCCCCTGTCTGAAGTGGAATTAAAGGTCCTCAAGGCCTATATTGACGAGAACCTGGAAAAGGGGTTCATCCGCCCTTCCTCGTCACCAGCCGGAGCTGGCATCTTTTTTGTAGGGAAGAGAGATGGCTCCCTGAGGCCTTGTATCGACTACAGGGAATTAAATAAAATCACGATTAAGAACCGGTATCCCTTGCCACTGATTCCAGAACTTTTTCAGCGCTTCAGATCTGCCCGAATCTTCTCCAAGTTGGACCTGCGTGGGGCCTACAATCTCATCCGAATCAGGGCAGGAGATGAATGGAAAACAGCTTTTAGGTCCAGATTCGGGCACTACGAATACTTGGTGATGCCCTTCGGGCTCTGTAACGCACCAGCAACCTTTCAGCACCTGGTCAATGATATCTTCCGCAAGCATCTCGACAACTTCCTTGTCGTTTATCTGGACGACATCCTTATCTTTTCCGACACCCTTGAACTTCACCGAGTGCACGTGAAACAAGTCCTTACCATCCTTCGTAGCCACCGATTGTACCTCAAAGCTGAGAAATGCGAATTCGAAAAATCTACAGTGCAGTTTTTGGGGTTCATCATTTCCACAGGCGGGGTCTCCATGGACCCACAGAAGGTTAAAGCCATACTGGAATGGCCAGCTCCGGTGAACAAGAAAGGGGTACAGCGATTCATAGGATTCGCAAACTTTTACCGAAGATTCATTATCGGTTTTTCTTCCATAGTGGCGCCCATCACCAAGTTGACCCATCAAGGCACCCAGTTTCATTGGTCCCCGGAAGCTCAAGAGGCCTTTGACACGTTGAAAAAACTATTTTCGTCCGCTCCCATCCTGATGCATTCAAATCCAGCCCTACCCTTTGTGCTGGAAGTGGATGCATCGGAGACGGCTACGGGAGCTATCCTGTCCCAAAGACTGGGCCCCAAGGCCCTCTTACATCCCGTGGCTTTCGCATCTCAGAAGTTAAGTCCTCCAGAGAGGAATTACGATGTGGGGGATAGAAAATTATTGGCCATCAAGTTTGCCTTGGAGGAATGGAGGTACCTCCTAGAGGGGGCTTCTCATCCAATCATGATCTGGACAGACCACAGAAATTTGGAATATCTTAGGACAGCCAAACGCCTAAAGCCTAGGCAAGCCCGATGGGCCCTTTTCTTTTCAAGATTTAATTTCCATATCTCATACAGACCCGGCTCAAAAAATGGAAAGGCAGACGCTCTCTCCAGGATGTTCCACGAGACACCCCAGGAATCGGAACCTACCACCATTCTTTCTTCACAGAATTTCCTCTCTCTCATATTGCAACCCGATCTGATCCCTGCCATTAAGGCAGCATCTGGGCAACTTACCAACCAGGGAACTCCCTCAATGGAGGTACATGACGGGCTACATTGGGTCCGAGGGAGGGTCTTTGTCCCCACAGAAGTAAGACCCTTGACACTCAAGGCTCTACATGACCATAAGCTCGCAGGACACTTTGGGGTTCGTAAAACAACCAAATTAATTTCTCGCTCCTTTTGGTGGCCTGGATGGCGACAAGATTGTCGGGATTATGTGACTTCCTGTGTGGTCTGCCAACGGAACAAGGGGACTAACTCGAAGGCCTGGGGCTTGCTGAGACCTTTGTCCATCCCCGAGCGTCCATGGGCAGAGATATCAGTGGACTTTATTGTAGAATTACCTTCCTCAGAGGGGTTCACCACCATACTGGTCGTAGTTGACCGACTGTCAAAAATTGCACATTTCCTTCCAATGACCGGCACCCCTTCTGCTTCTGCTACAGCCGATATATTCCTCAAGGAGATTGTCCGACTTCACGGCTTACCTGCAACTGTCCAAGACCGAATAAGGTCCCTCCAGCAGAATTTCCAGATAGAGGCCCTCAGTTCACCTCTAAAACCCAGACTTCAAGATAGGAGACGAAGTTTGGTTATCCTCAGTCAACCTCAAGTTGGCCATTCCCACACGAAAATTAGGACCTAAATTCATCGGTCCTTTCAAGATCAAACGGAAAATCAATCCTGTGGCTTTTGAACTTTCTCTACCGGACTCATACAGGATACACCCTGTATTCCACGCTTCCCTCCTGAAACCTGTCACTCCCAGTCCTTTTTCAGGCAGGACCGAGCCACCACCTCCACCAGTTCTGGTGGATGGTGAAACTGAGTTTGTAGTAGAAAAAATTCTGAGTTGCAGGAAGAAGGGGAGGCAACTCCAATACTTGGTCAAATGGGAGGGGTACCCCTCAGAAGAAAACTCATGGGAACCTTCAGGAAATCTACATGCTCCACGTTTGATTTGGGCCTTCCACGCTGAGCACCCCGAATTGATGGCTAGTTTGGGCATCTAGAGGCCACCCCTCGGGGGAGGGCACTGTCAGGAAAACCTTCAGTTTAGCGCTGTGCGCCGAGTGCCTGTGCGCTTGCGCGTCGGAACGGCACTCCGGCGCATGCACATTCGCGGCTCGGCGCTCTGACGCACGCGCATGCACACCAGCGCATGCCTGAGCGTCCCAGTGCGTGACAGCATCACATGACCACTCACACTGCCCATTTAAGGAAGTGCATGAGACCAGTCCAGCGCTGGCTTGTCTTCAGCTTCCTGCCAAAGCTCTGTTCCTGCTTCCTGTATCCTGATTGCCTGACTACCTGATTTGACCCGGATTTGCCTTTTGACCTTGCTGCCTTCTCTTGCCCTTGACCTTTGGACTGTATACTGGACTACCCGCTTGCTTGCCTCTGGCCCTTGAACCTCTGCCTGTGACCTGGATTTGCTTGTTATCTCCTGCCCTGAACTTCTGCCTGTGACCCGGACCTACCTGTCTTCAGCCCTGTACCTGCACCTGTGTTCTGGAACTTCCCAGCGCCTTCTTGACCCCAGCACCTGGCTCCCTCTTCAGTCCTCATCCTCTGGTTGGGTAGCCTGTGCCTCTTTGTGCCATTCGCCCCCTGTCTCACCTCCAGGGGGCGGACTGCGCTCAGTTGCAAGGGTGAACCACTCTCGGCATTTCGGCCTCGGTAAGTACTCACCTGATAGATGGTTTGTGAAGAATTAAGATAAGGAAAGAGTGATCCGACCAGGCAGAGTCTCTGATGACTACTTTCTGTATCAACGGTACGTGTTTTTGTAGAATAAAGAAGTGGTCAATTCTAGCGAACGTGTTGTGGGGGCTCGAGTAATGTGTGTAGTCCCGAGTCCCAGGATTAGATTCCCTCCAGGCGTCAATTAATCCCTGTTGGAATAACTGTCTGGCAACATCTAGACTCTGTCTGGTGGGACGCACACCATCCCTACCTGGGGGTCTAGACTTATCCTTCCCCGTGTCAAATGCAATATTGGAGTCACCTCCATAAAGTATCGTGCCTTCCAATAGGGGGGCGAGAGAGCGAAAGAGAGATTGAAAAAATTTGGACTGGCTGCGATTTGGCGCGTAGTAGGATATCAGGGAATAGAGTTGATCAGCAATGATTCCTTTGATCAAAATAAACCTGCCGTCAGGGTCCTTGTATTCAGAAATCATTGAGAATTGGGTATTCCGGGAGAAAAATATGCCCACTCCTTTGGTCTTAGTATCGGAATTAGCAAGATAAAATGTAGGGAATTTTGCGTGTATGAAAGAGGGGACATAGGATTTCGGGAAATGTGTTTCCTGTAAGAACAACACGTCTATTTTTTTGTCATGGTAGAATTGAAATATCTTCCGACGCTTTACAGGGGAATTAATTCCCTGTACATTGTGGGAAGCAAAACGCAGCTTCTGTGTGGAAGTGGTGTGGTCAGCCATAGGATAAGAGAGGATGAGATGCCAGCAATTCACAATCACTTACCTTAGATCGGGAAGAAGGTCCACTAAAGTCCGGTCTTGGATAGCTTGAAGCATCAAGGTACCGGGAGCCGCCGGTGAAGGAGACCGCATCTGTCACTGAAAGAATAGTAATCATAGAAAAGGGTGAGAAAGAGAGAGAGGGGACAGAAGAGAGAGAACAAAAAATCAAAAAGATCCAGGAGTATGGTGAAAAAGTGTACACCATATTCCGAGGTGTCAAAAATGGTCCCCCCAACCAGTGGGGGTGATCCTAACCAGAAGCAGGGAAAAAATTGAGTTTTCCCGGCTTCAAGCGTAGGATGGGGTGCAAGGTCACCGCTCCAAACACGGCGCCCTTTACTGTAGTGTCATGTAGTGTCATAATAGAAAAAATGGTAGTGGTTGGAGACCAACTTCCTCCCCCCCCCCCAGGAACAGCGAATGAGGGAATTAAAAAAAAAAAAAAAAAAGGGGGTTACTAGTGGAAACAATTGGTAATGCATTACCCAGGACGGTGGACATAAAGGAAATAGTAACGAACCCAGGATACCCTGCATTAAGATTTAACAGAATATACTTAAATAAAAAAAAAGGGGGGAAAAATCTGCAAAATAGACTTAGGGTATTTAGGGGTTCAGCTAGTCAAGCAAATGGGGACAAAAGCAACGTGAAAGGCATTGGAGCCTACGGGTTAGTCATGCCCTAAAATCGGGGGCGTGGCCGAAAGCGGAGGAAGAAAGACGTACCATTGTGGAGCTCCGCCAAGACCCTTCTCAATCTACTGCCATCCAGGACCGGCGATCCGCCAAAACATCTCCCGGACGCCCATCCGTAACCCTGGGCACACTAGAGACAACCCGGTGCTGATATCGGGTGTCCCGGACGAACACAAGGGCAGCTCCCTGGCTCGCGGCCGGCCTCAGCAACAGACGCACCGCCGCCATCTTGCGGCCTATCAGGCCAAAACATCCACCGCGCTCCGCATCCGAGACCGGCGCTCCACCGATAGCCCCCCGGTCATCCATCCGTGTTCCTGGGCACATTTGGGACGACCCGGCGTTGACATCGGGCGTCCCAGACGAACACAAGGGCAGCTCCCCGGCCCGCGGTCGGCCTCAGCAATAGTTGCGCCGCCGCCATCTTGCGGCCTATCAGGCCTATACAACATCCACCGCGCTCCGTATCAGAGACCGGCACCCCACCGAGAACCCCCCGGACATCCATCCGTGTTCCTGGGCACACTAAGGACGTCCCGGACAGCCATAGAAGCAGTATCTTGGCCCGTGGCCAGCCGCCGCCGCCGCCATCTTGCGGCCTATCAGGCCTATCCGTCCACGCATTCTGCAATTCCACAACTCATCTGCCAGTATCTCCGACAGCCCCCCAGAGGGAACAGGACACAGGCTACCAAACAGATGCCAGAGAAAGCCTGCAGGGCCCAATCTTCTCAGGATTCAGGTGAGCGGTGGCCATATTGCTACACCCTAGGCCTAAGAGATACCTTCTCCTCCCTCATACTCCAATTTAAAGCTCTGTGTTTCACCTAAGCTACCCAGCTCCCTAAGGGGGGTGACTCAGAATTACATTTCAAAAGATTTTACTGCTATTGACATCCCCCTGAAATATACAAGGCCTGTCGGCCATATTGCTACTCCTAACTACTGAAGCTACAACTGCTCCATCCCTTACAGGCCTTTCTTTCAATTTGCCGAACTGTTTTCTACACTCCCCCTCAGAACTATTGCACAAATCCTAGTAAACTAGAATCAAGCATTTGTAGAGAACCCCCCCCCCCCCAATAGCCACAAGTGCGATTTAAATGCCACCAGTTCCTGTGCGCTTGCTTACACAGTGCACGGTGCTGGATATGCAAGGCTTCTAGACATGTCAAGCAAGTGAGACTGGGGCCCCGGTCTCCTGCCATCTCTCTGAAACCCCCGCCAACGATTCTATAAGCTCCAACATACACGGGTGTCAATTCTTCAGCCTTTCATAACGGCCGCACACCCCATGGGCAAAATTGGGGATCAAAGACACAACTACTCCACAACTATTAAACCTCAGACCTCTCGAGCAATGGAACGCTTCTTAAGCAAACCTCTGTCCACAGCCTCGGGGGCCCCCGAAGGCACACAGAACACAGTTGAGCAATCCGAACTGAACACTAGTATACTTTTTGACAATGTACCCATTCCTTCATCTGAGGTCTCCCCCCCATTGACAGCGGAGGTACTAGATAAGAAACTGCACTCCTTACTGCAGGCGATCACTCACAACATCGCACAAGAGATAGGAAAAGTGGCTAAAGAGTTGAGAGTGGAGATCGACCAACTTGGGGAACGCACTGACTCCTTAGAATATAAATTTGATGAGATGGTACAGTATGTACAGGTGCTGGAGGAAGACAATGCCACCATAAAGAACACGATCACTCAGCTACAGGCCCAGCAGGAAGACCTGGAAAATAGAGAACGCAGACAAAACCTGAGATTCAGGGGCATTCCTGAAGCTGTGGAAGATAAAGATCTCCGTGCCTATCTCTTAAGCCTTTTTAATGTGGTTGCCCCTAATATTCCTGACATAGACTGGCGTTTGGACAGAGCTCACCGGTCACTTGCCCCGAAACCACCAGCAGGGGCCAACCCAAGAGATGTAATTGTCCGATTTCATTACTACGACAGCAAGGAAGCTTTAACTCTAGCCTCTCGCAACCAATCCAGAATTGAATTCAAGGGATCCAAGATCCAAATATTCAGCGACCTCTCACCCATTACCCTGACGAGAAGAAGGAACCTCCGCCCACTGACTCTGCATCTTCAATCCCACAAGATAAGCTACCGCTGGGGTTTCCCCTTCCGACTTTCTGCATCCAAAGAAGGCATTCAATATTCTCTACGGGATATACAAGAAAGTGACACCTTCCTACGCAACTTGGGAATCCCTCCCCTCCCTGACGATGAACCCCCACCTCTCCCAGCTACACCCAAACCACTGATGGCCCCGAGTTGTACCTGGACCCCGGTGAGACAGAAGCCGTCCAAGTCAAACTTTACACCCCAGAAACGCCATG
This sequence comes from Lithobates sylvaticus, assembly GCA_028564925.1. Taxonomy (NCBI): domain Eukaryota; kingdom Metazoa; phylum Chordata; class Amphibia; order Anura; family Ranidae; genus Lithobates; species Lithobates sylvaticus. The sequence goes on along the minus strand of CM053030.1, from coordinate 336,335,288 downwards.
CCTCAAGATTCCCGACCTGAATGCTCGCTTTAACAACCACTCTGAGTACACTATTTTACTTGACCCCCTATTAGCTCTTTTTTTTTTTTGGGTGGTCAACAACCCTTTAATGGGTTCACACACCCCCTGGCCCGGGGGGTGGGCGGCCGAACGTACCACAGCTGCCTTGGTTTGATCAGGTTTTTTTTTTTTTTTTTTTTTTTGTTTGTTTAAAAACCACGGGCAAATATTTGCTTCGGAGAGTGTTGGGAGACCTCCTGGTCCTCGTGTTTGGAGATCTCCATGTCTCCGCTCCTGACCCATGGCTTAGACCTGGGCTTCCTGGTGGTCTCCGACCATCCAGGTTTCTACTTGTTGGATGTTACGTTTCTACTCCTCTTTTGGAACTCAGTTTCTCTTTTTTTTTTTCTTCTCATTATGTTTTCTTTTTTGCATGACCTCAGGTTTTCTTTTTTCCAGCCTGAACCTATTAATCTCTGTAAGGTTATTGCCGCTCAGTCACGCTGCTACCACTGCTGCATGTAACTTTCTGATATTTAACATATATTTTTTTTACAGGGTTCCAAGACATTCCTCCCCTAAGGTATACCGTATGAAGTGTATAATGCTTTTTTTACCAATTAAGCTGTTATGGCGCTAAAATTCCTGACTTATAACGTCAAAGGTTTAAACTCCATTCAAAAAAGATGGCTAGCCTTGAAGGAGTTTAAAGCTTCCAAAGCAGATATCATTTTTGTTCAAGAGACCCATTTTCGCCCTGGGGGATCCCTTAAATTCGCCAGCAAACACTTCCCACAATCCTTTATGGCTTCCGATCCATCGGGAAAGGCAGGCGTAGCTATTTTAGTTAATCGACTTTGCCCTCTACGAGTTCATTCCTCCCACCTAGATCCCCAGGGCAGGTTTATCATTCTAAAATGTTCTTTTCTTACTCAATCCCTCACAATTGTTAATGTTTATGCTCCCAACTCAGGCCAGATCAGCTTCCTGTCCTCTATGTTTGATACCGTAGACAAATTCTCCCAGCCCTTTATGGTGATCGGAGGAGACTTCAACATGACCATGTCCGCAGATAGAGATAGACACACACTATTTCCATGCCCTAAAATCCCGGAAAGGGTGAAAAACAAGAGAACAAAAATTATGCATAGTCTGCAGTTCATGTAGCAGCAGATTCCTTGCTTTTCTTGTATTTCGGTTTTTGCCACGCCGGGGTGAGAGGGCTCTGAGGAGGAGGTCTTTTGGACATGTTGAAGGAGGTTGCTTGCATCGGTGAGGTTGGTTCAGAAGGTATCAGACCCAGTGTCTTCTGCAAATGTTCTCCTTCCGCCATCGTGGCGAATCTGTATTGTTTGCCAATAAAGTCAAATTTCAGACTCAGAGGGAATAGCCACCAGTATTTGATGTTTTTCTGTTGTAAAACAGCAAGGAGGGGTTTGAGTGCCCGCCGTCGTTGTATGGTGAAGGGAGAAATGTCGGCGTAGATCTGAACCGAATGACCCAGAAGTTGTATATGTGGTATTGTGCGAGCTCTCCGCATGACTTCTTCCTTCACATTGTAGAAATGGGGTTTCACCACTATATCACGGGGTAGGCCATCAGAGCGCTGGGGTCCCAGGGCTCTATGAGCCCGGTCCAGTTCCAATTTGTGTGCCCCAATATCCGGAATCAGGTCCTTGATTAGGGTGTGTACTGCACCCGGGATGTCTACGATATCCTCCGGAAGCCCCCTGATCCGAAACTTCAGTCTTCTGGACCTATTTTCAAGGTCGTCAATTTTGGCCATTGCTCCTTCTAGCTGCCCGTGTAATTCTTGGAATCGATCGGTGTTCTGATTAACACGATCGATAGTGGCATCCAATTTGTCTTCAATATGCTCAATGCGTGAGCCTAACATGTGAAGATCCGATTTTATGTCAGAGGTGATGTCTGAGGTGATTTTGGCAGCTGTGTGAGCGAGTCCTCTGTCAAGCATTTCAGCGAATCTGTCAAATAGAAGATTAATGTCCTGGGGATGTGAGGAGAACAAACTCGTGCCTTGTTGTAGAAGTGAGGGCTGTGTGGGTAGGCCTGTGGGGGGTAAATTCATATCTTCCAGTGTCTGATTAATGAGGGAGACAGTAGAGGCAGGAGAATGTGGGTCCCTGAGTGGGGGGGGGGGGGGGTGATTGTGCTGAACCACATACCTTCTCCTGAAGAGCAATCCGCCAGGGAGAGGAGGCCACCTTGCCTGAGGAGATCTGAGGCGATTTGTCCGCCGCCATTTTGTCCATCCCTGCTTCTCCCTGCAGGGTATTGTAACTGCCCTTGTGTGGCTTAGAAGCCCTCTAGTATCGACCCCTGGGGTGCCTGGGGGTGTGCGGGTATGGATTATCCTGGTCCTGGGTCAGTGGGGGTAAAACAGCTACTGCTGAAAGATCCGGTGTATAGGCCGGAGCTCCGTTATACAGCGGCCATTGCCGCTTACTGCGCCTGCGCTGTTTCCCGGCGTTATTAACGGCCCGTGGGGCCAAAAAAAATGGTGCTTACAGTGTCCCTTTAGTGCCTGGGGATGTCCGGAGTGTTCCGGCCCTAGTCTCTGTTCTGGGGGGGGAAGGAATCCTCCCCTGTCGGCGCCAGTGTTGTGGAGCGGGACGGAGCTCTGAGATCAGGCAGCCATCACAGAGCTCCGCGCATGCGCACTCTCGTTTTCTGCATTTTTCAAGTAGTCTGTATGCTGCCTACCCAATAGCACACCTTCTCTAACCAAATTAGCCCTTCTCCCCATTCCTGTGACCTTATCATCTCTAGTTTGCCCCATTCAAAGTCTATAGGGACTTACTGCACAGGTGAGGACATTACCAGAAAGGATTTTGGGTGGAAGGTGTCAAGGCTGGGCTCAGCCCTTCCTTCTCAAAGCTGGCCGCTCAGCTGTCGGCTAATTGTCAGCTCCTATCTCTCCACAGTGACTCACCTGTTTATGATATCCTGGTCTTCAGTCCTGCCTACTTAAGCTGTCCAGTCCAGATGATCTCTGCCTTCGTCTTGGTCACATCTCTAGAGACGCTCTCCTGTGTTCCTGTTAAAGACTTGCTTTGCTGACATTTCTTCTGGCTCCAGATCCTGCTGCTGCTCTACTATGCTTATCTCTGGCTCCCTGACATTTTGGCTTGTCTGACTATCTGTTCCAGTTCCTGAACTCTGGCTATGTATATGCAGTCTATTCACTTGTTGGTAATATTTTTTCCAGATTGGATGAGCAGGATCACCGCATGGATCAGTTTGTCATGGCGTTACAAACGCTCCTGAGTCGCACGGCTCACCTGGAATCTCCTACTGTTGCTACTCTAGTACAACCTGTGTCGTCCCTGCTGCTGCTCCAGTCTCTGCGCAGGCACCCGCCTTGAGTATTACCTCTATAAGAGGTATATCTGTTTCCGCTCTGCTTCCCCAGCGATTTGAGATATACCCACTGAGCTGGAGAGGTTGATCACGTTTGCCATCCTCATTGACTCCAGACTCAGAGAGAGACTCCCTTTTAAAGTGACACTAAAGGTTTTTTTTTTTAAATAACAAACATGTAATACTTACCTCCACTGTGCAGCTCGTTTTGCACAGAGTGGCCCCCGAACCTGCTCTTCTTGGGTACCTCAGTGGCTCTCGCTGGGGGGCCGGTTAAAGACAGGTGTTTTTTCACCTTAATACATAGGACGCATTAAGGTGATACAACTTGAACCTTTACAACCCATTTAAGGAGCGCTTGTGGAAGCCTTCTGTACATTTGTCTCCGAACTTCGCAGTCCCACCCTTGCCTCCCTCACCTCCCATGCCTCCTGGTACCGAGTTAGTTTGTGAAGATGAACCCATACACTTGGGCTTCATGCATCTCTCTGTGGAAGAGAGAACCCTTTAGGAGGAGGGAGATATTGTGCCTTTATTGTGGCCAGGCAAGTCACTTTTTGAAGTCTTGTCCTACCCGTCCAGGAAATGCCAAAACCTTGAGGTCCTGTCATGGACAGACCTTAGGTGGCGTTGATTTGTCCCCAGTTATCCAGAAGGATAAGCCTCTGGTTTCGGTTACCCTTTCTTGTGCTGAGTCCTCCGTCAAAATACAGGCTCTAATTGACTCTGGGGCTGCAGGCCTGTTCATTGATGCTGCCTTTTGTATCAAAGCACTTGATTCTGCTGCAGCTGCGTGACACTCCACTTGCCATTGGGGCTCTTGATGGAAGACCTCTACAGCCTGCCCATGTGACTCTTGAGACTGTTCCATTGTCCATGGCCACAGGGACTCTTCACCATGAGATAATTCAAATTCAAGTTATTTCCTCACCTAAGTTTCCACTGGTTATTGGTTATCCTTGGTTACAGAGGCACAACCCCTCTTTTGATTGGCTCTGTGCTGAGGTTCTGTCCTGGTTGCCACAATGCAGTAAGACATGCTTCCAGAAGGTAGCCAAGGTCCTGTGCACCTCTTCACTCTCCTTCCTGCCGGAGGAGTACCACAATTTTAGCAATGTCTTTGACAAAGGGCAAGCAGGTAGTTTGCCTCCACACCGGTCGTATGATTGTGCAATTGACCTTCAACCTGGTGCTATGGCACCAGGTTGAAGGTCAATTGCGCAATCATACGACCGTGGTGGAGGCAAACTACCGGCTTGACCTTTGCCCCCTCGTGGCCCGGTTTACCCTTTGTCGATCTTGGAGGATAAGGCCATGGAGGAGTATGTTGCAGACGCACTTTCTTGAGGTTTCATCCACAAATCCTCGTCTTATGCTGGTGCTGGTTTCTTATTTGTGAAGAAGAAGAGTGGTGAATTGAGACCTTGTATTATTTATAGGGGTCTCAATCATTTCAAGATTAAGATTGCCTATCTGATTCCATTGATTACGGAGTTATTTGACCGCCTCAAGGGAGCAACGGTTTTCATAAAGCTTGATTTGAGAGGGACATACAATCTCGTGAGGATTAAGGAGGGTGATGAGTGGAAAACTGTGTTTAATACCAGAACAGGCCCTTGAGTACCTCGTAAGGCCTTTTGGCCTTTGTAACGCCCCGGCAGTTTTACAGGAATTTATCATTAATGTCCTCCGAGATTTGTTGCAGTTGTTTGGTGGTTTATCTCAATGGTATCCTCATATTTTCCAAGTCCCTGGAGAGCCACCACACAGATGTCTGTCGTGTGCTTCAGAAACTAAGAGAGAACAATCTCTATTGTAAATTGGAGAAGTGTGAAATCCATTGTGAACAGGTTAAATTCCAGGGTTATGTCATTTCCACTGCTGGTTTTTCGATGGACCCAGAGAAACTTTCAGCAGTCCTACAGTAGCCCCGACCCATGGGTTTACGTCCTCTGCATCGTTTTCTTGGCCTTGCCTGCTATAAACGGAAGTTTATTCGTAACTTCTTGTCTCTGGTCAAGCCCCTGACTGATATGACCAGAAAGGACGGTATAACCAACAGAGTTGGTCTCCGGAGTCCATTTAGGCCTTTGAGAGTCTCAAGGCTGCCTTTTTTTCTGCTCCTGTGTTGGCACATCCTGATCCTACGTTACCTTTTATCCTTAAGGTTGATGCTTCTGAGACTGGAGTTGGCGGCCTTCTGTCTCAACGTCCTATATCTGAGAACTATGCCTCCCTTTAGCTACTTTTCCAAGAAATTGTCACCAGCAAAAAGCAATTACGAGATTGGTGACAGAGAGCTGTGTGTGATCATTTTAGCACTGAAAGAATGAAGACATCCCCTTAAAGGTACCACTGTGCCAGTTCTCATTCTTACTGACCATAAGAATCTCATATTCTTGTCTGAGGCTAAACGCCTCTCTCCCAAAAGGGAGCGATGTGCTCTTGTCTTGTTTAGTTTCAATTACATTGTCTCATTCTTACCCGGTACTAAGAATGTAAAGGCTGACGCTTTGTCGTGACAATTTTCCTCCACTTACAAGATGGAGTCGGTTCCGGTTCCTGTGATTCCTCCTGATCATATTCTGGCTACAGTTCGCACCAGTCTCACTTATCCTTTGGGTGACAAAATTCTTGCTGCTCAGGTCCATGCTCCTCCTGAGAAACCTTGTGACTGCTGCTTTGTCCCAGAGTCTCCGTACTGCCATGCTCCAGACTTACCATTCTTCCAAGGCTGCGCGCCACCCTGGGAAGAATCAACTCTTTTGGGCCATTTCTCAACAATTCTGGTGGCCTACTCTTCGTGCTGATGTAACCGCCTTTGTAGCTGCCTGTTCCATGTGTGCTCAGAGTAAGACTCCACGATACCTTCCAGTGGGCCTCCTACAACCCATACCCAATGAAGAGAGGCCCTGGACCCACCTGTCTATGGATTTCATTGTGGAGTTACCCAACACCCAGGGCAACACAGTTATCCTTATGGTGGTTGACCGGTTCTCGAAAATGTCCCATTGTATTCCACTTAAGAAGTTGCTCACTTCTAAGTAACTGGCTTCCATTTTTGCTCGGCAGATCTTTCGCTTACATGGGATACCCAAGGTAATTTTCTCTGACAGGGGTAGTCAGTTTGTGTCCCAGTGCACAGTTGGGAATTCAGCTTGCTTTCTCCTCTGCGTATCACCCGCTGTCTAATGGGGACTGCAGAATGAGCCAATCAGTCCTTGGAGCAATTTCTACGTTGCTATATTTCTGACCATCATAACAACTGGTCAGACATATTACCGTGGGCAGAGTTTGCTCACAACAGTGCCTTGAATTCTGCTTCCCGATTGTCCCCGTTTATGGCAAATTATGGTTTTCAACCTTCCATGTTGCCTGACTCATTTGGTCTGCAGAGTATTTGTCAGAAACAATGAAATCAGGCCGAGACAGAAGTACAGCTAAATCACACTTGTTTAATAATAAAAGTAAAAAGAACAAACGTAGTCAAAATATAGTCAAAGTTCAGTAACCGAAATGGATAATCAGACAAGCCAAATGTCAGGGATCAATGTAGTGGAACAGCAAGCAGTATCTGGAGCCAGAAGGGATGTCAGCAAAGCAAGTCTTGTACAGGATCGCAGGAGATAATTTCTGTGATTTGACCAAGGTGAAGGCAGAGCTCCTCTGGACTGGACGGTTTAAGTAGACAGGACTGACGAGCAGGATATCATCAACATATGAGTAACTGTGGATAGATAGGAGTTGGCAATTAGCTGCCAGCTGAGCGGCCAGCTCAGAGGAGGAAGGGCTGAGCCCAGCCCTAACAGTATTCCTGCTTTAGAGGAGCATCTCTGTGGTCTTCGATCCACTTGGGCACATGTCCAGGAGGCTTTCCGACATGCTAATGATAGGTACAGACTCCATGCTAACCTCTGCGCCTTCCTACCAGATTGGGGACAGGGTCTGGCTGTCATCTTGCAACCTCCGACTTCGTGTTCCCTCTCTGAAGTTCACACCTCGGTTTATTGGGCCTTTCCGTATTCTTCACAGGATTAACCCAGTGGCTTACAAATTAGAACTTCCTTCTAATATGCGTATTTCGAATGTATTTCATGTCTCCTTATTAAAACCTTTGGTCTGCAACTGCTTTACCACCTTGATGCCTCGTCCTCGCCCTGTACAGGTTGAGAATGATGAGGAGTATGAAGTACAGTCCATTGTTGACTCCCGTGGTTCCGCTGGCCCATACAGTACCTGGTGCATTGGAAAGGGTACGGTCCGGAGGTACGCTCTTGGTTTACATCCTTGGATGTACATGCCCCTGTCCTCCTCCATGATGGACGTTTTCCCCTCAAGACATGTGGTCCTTAGAAGGGGAGGGGTCATTGGGGAGGGGGTACTGTCAGGGCTGGGCTCAGCCCTTCCTTCTCAAAGCTGGCCACTCAGCTGTCGGCTAATTGCCAGCTCCTATCTCTCCACAGTGACTCAACTGTTGATGATATCCTGTGCATCAGTCCTGCCTACTTAAGCCGTCCAGTCCAAATGATCTCTGCTTTCCCCTTGGTCACATCTCTAGAGACGCTCTCCTGTGTTCCTGTTAAAGACTTGCTTGGCTGACATTCCTTCTGGCTCTAGATCCTGCTTGCTGTTCTACTACGTTCATCCCTGGCTCCCTGACGTTTTGGCTTATCTGACTATCCATTCCGGTTCCTGAACTCTGGCTATGTTTTGACTACATTTACTCTGTTTACCTTTTTTTTATTATTATTAAACAAGTGTGATTTAACTGTACTTCTGTATCAGTCTGATTCATGGTTTCTGACAGAAGGGGAATAAACACAGGAGGTTATGAAGAGGTAAGTCAGAACCAGAGTCAAAAAGTCTGTTTTTCATTAGGTTATGAAGTTATTGAAAGTAAGATGGTCAATTTGATTTTTTTTTATAAGCATGAACTTATCCAAACAGAAAAGTGCACCAAAAAAAAAAGAAACAGAAGGTTGTGAGAAATAGAATCAATAGCTGCCAAGTGCACCATAAAGAATTTATTGACATAAGTAATGCTCATTACAGCTTTTTACTACCATTGCATTTATATTCATACTTTGTTCTAAATAGAGCATCAAATGCAACACTTAATGTACTGTCTTAACTTCTCCAACTTGGGTTTTATTGCAGTTACAATAGCAAAAAAATGCTATACCTATTCTGTCCAATAGCAATATAAGAGAATTTAAAAACATGACAGATGACAAATGTTTTAGATGACTGTGTAAAGCTGATTTGCTAGCTGCCCTACTAACCAACCTTAGCCCACCTTTACCATTGAAGTTAAATTATTAGAATTAAACACACAGCACCTTCTTGGTTAAATGGCCCCTTTATTTATTCCAAGGTTATTCACTTTATAAAATAACCTTTTTACTTATAATACATACATATATATATATATATATATATATATATATATATATATATATATATATATATATATATAAATATATAAAATATATAACACCAACCAATTAACTGGCTGCTACGTCTGAGGTTCCTGAAAGAAGGTAATGAATGCTATCTCACCGGCTGACCACCACAGCTTCCTGGCCCTTAGCCGTGAGATTCGACCAGCACAGGGATAAATGATTATCACCTTCTTGCACCATTCAGCTCAGTGACCGATAGCCCATATTTCCTTATAGGGAATGTACCCATACCGAGATAGATCCCAACCCGTACCACACCATATATTATATATATACATCCATATATGTATATATACCAACCACCAATTCTGACCTTCAGGAACCATAGACCCCTGCCATAGACGCCCACCAGTGACACCTTACGCATGGGCGACCCGCCACAGAAGTAAGGCCCGTTATGGCCCTACCTGGAGCCCCAGAAACCACATATCAATGCCCACTGCGGACAGATGTACCTCCTCGCTTCTCAAATAAAGGCCTATGTCACCCTCCATTCGCAGTGGCGAACCACCAGTTCCCCCATTACGGACCCCCAACGTAGCCACTGCCTTGTTAACCACTGTATCCTGGTCTTATTTTTTGCCCACCACAGACCGGGACCCCTCCGGTCCGCCCTACCAATGATGTCTGACCATACTATCCCCATGTCCAGGAAGGACATACGAAGTCGGAGAAAAAATTCCAACTTCACATCCCTAATGAGTTCTCCACAAGCCCTGAGGCAAAAGGTCGTTGCCCCCCCACATACCACAACAGTACATCCAGGGGCAACATCCCTTGGAGCGTATTGCTAAACTGTTTGCAGTACTCTGGGCCACCACATACCTGTTATACATAACCTCCGTACCATGGCCTATGTCTGGGGGGAACCCAACTGTCTCCTCTATGGCCTCACCAATGCCCCTGTTACCCCCCCCCCCCCCAGTGCACGTAAGAATGGCCCTGGATACACATCATACACACCGGGACTGGAAGACAGAAACACAGCAGGAACATAAACACAAAAGCAATCACCACACACACTACCCACCATACACATTCCCAGAAATAGCCCACAGAACAAACAAAAAACACAGACACTGAAAGCCCCAGAAGGGGCCCACCCCCCCTGCTCACTCATCACAGCAGGTGAGGGCGAACCTACACTAGAACCAATGCAATTCCCAACACCCACGCGCTGCAGATATGATCATTAACCACATTGCGATGCATCAGTCGCTGCCCCAATTCTAATGAATGGGACAAATCGTCCTCCACAGAGAACCCCCCTACCTTCAGGCATAGTTTGAACACTATACAGTACTGAGACCGGGCCGAAGGCTGGTCCAGAAGTGCTCCCCAATACAACCCTGACCCTTTTGACGAAAGGATCCGTCTTAGATTTGTGAACAAGCAGCGTAACCAACTGACCTTATCCCGAGACATCCAGGACATCCGAACCACCGCTACCGATTCGGAAGGGCTGACCAATTCAACCACTCTTACCGCCACCACAAAAGTTGTATGAAACAGCTGAACTTCAAAGGTGAAAAACGAACCTGGGGCAACACCCCTATAACACCTCCAACATTCCCACGACACTGGAATAAGGCCCAGAGTGCCCCTTCCTGTAACCCCTAAAAGCCCTACTCACTATGAAAGCCTTGGTAACGTTCTAAACCCACCCAATTTAAACAAATTGCCAAAACAGCCATCCTGTAATTCCAGGACCCAACAGACACCCCTTCTTCACAGTTCCTCCCAAAAATGAAAGAAACATATTGAGCCTATGGCCACTGCTGGCACAATCACCAATGTCACTCACCAGCTAAGGCCACTCCCACCAAGCCCGCTTGTAAGACCGCCAGGTGGATTCCGCTGCCGCCCCCTGAACCAATGACATCACAGCGCCAGAACAGGCTACCATAAACCACTGGAGCACAGGACCCCTATCGACTCCGCCTCCTGAGAAACCAATGGAAAGTGTCCCACTGCAAGCAAAAAAGCGCATCAGCCACCTCATTCTCAAACCCCGGGATATGCGCAGCAGATGAAACAAAATTACTTGTTAAACACCATACCAAATGACATACCAAACAAACTACCGGCAAAGACGATGCCGACCGAGAGTTAATCGCATGTACCACCCCCATGTTATCTCAATGAACACGAACCCTCCGGTTCTTACCCAACCCACCCCAAAGTTCCACTGCCAACACTATGGGGAACAATTCCAATAACATTAAATTCCAGAGCACTGTGGACCCCGCCAACTAATCTGGCCACCGGTCTGTGCACCACCGCCCCTGAAAATAAGCCAAAAAGTCTACCGACCCTATGGCGTCCGTATACAGCGTTCCCTCGCCTGTACCACCGTCGCCAACCAGAACGACTGCCATTGTACAGCTCCAGAAACACCTGCCACACCTGCAAATCTTCCCTATGAACTCAACCTATCCAAACAAAGTGATAGGGGCAGAGACCCCCAAGCCGCCAAACATCTGCAGACGCTAAAAGTCCCAGCACTTTACCTTAGCGCGGCGAGCCATGGCCGCCACCAACCCACAGAGATCTTACAGCCTATCACTTGGTAACTGACACAATCAGGATCAATAATGATACCCAAAATTTTCTCTTGACACCGTCACAGGACCCTACATCTTGACCTGCCCAACGTAACACCAAAAACACGGAAAAACATGTTGAATAGTGGCCAACAAAATAAGACAAGGCCGTACGTCCGGAGGGCCTATAACAAACCCATAATCCAACTTGCAAAATCTAGCAAGGACCCGAAAAACCTTGACCATCCACTCCAGAAAAGAACTGACCAACTCGAAATACAGACAATGAGAATGCAACCCATAGGCAGGCATTCGTTCACAAAATATTCTCCCTCTCAACCTCACCCCAACAAACGTGCACTATCCAAAAGGGCCCGCTGCTGCACCAGGCACTTCTGCAGTCGAGGCCGTGAGATATTAGCAGGGGATGCTGTGGAAGCTCAAAGGGGCCGGGAACCCCGGCTACGTCATCCACTGGGGCCCAGCAGTCCATGCGGCTCTCCACCAAACTCCGCCCGCACGGGGCCTTCTGCTTGCCAGCAGATGTTGTTCCATTACTGACGCCATCCCATCCTCCGCTGCTTTCCTCGATGGCCGTGGCTGCCTGCGCCAGCTCCATACTGGCTACTGCGCCCCACACTCGTTGCTGCCGACTCCTGCTCCCCGCTGCACAAGGCCGCGAGGGGGGACAGGGACGCCACCCTCCTGGCCGCCGCTCGGCATTTCTGTGGACTTGCAGTGCGCAACTGCCCGATGAGCCTAACCAGGTTCTGCATAAGAGGTAACAGCACAAACAACTGCTTGTGTGTTACCTCTTCTCCTACATGTGCCTGAATGACTTGCTCCGCCAGCCCTGGCCCCACTAACAGACACAGGACGAGCTGGCTAGCACCGCCCTGTGTCCACCTCATATTGCCATCTCCTGCACCTGATTTCCTGGTGCATCTATCCCCCAGCGTCCTCCAGTCATGTGGTCCCTACACTAAGGTTCCTTTGCTCCAGGACTTTCTATAATGTCTGGACTGTCCATTGAAATGGCTTCACATGTTATTGTACATTGCATTCAGTTAGCTATTTTGAATGGGCTGTCTAATTTACCAAAATGCACAGAAAAGGTGCATGTGCAATATTTAGCATGGTATTGATTTACTGTACAATGTAGTGTGCTGCAGTGCAGGTGCATTGGAAACGTGCATAGGAGTGCCATAAAAAAATGATACATCACAGCGCACCAACACTAGGGATAAGCTTCAGGTTTGGTTTGACCCCAACTCTAGCTGTTCGAGGTTTGGCAAAAGGATGAACTAAATGACCAGATTATGCCTGTTCACCTGTCCAAACCTCTGGCTGCTTCTGCAGTCAGAATTGATTAATTTAGTTAATTCAGTATCACTATTGTCACTTATTGAATTACTTCCAACCTGTCTGCTGGCTTGCTTCAGATAGTAAACAAGCCAGCGAGTATCCCAGGTGACATTATCTTTTTTTAATCAGAAAAAAAGTTTTTTTTTTGTATGTTCGTTGTATGAGGTACATAACATGCAGGGTATTACAGAGTACAGTATAAAGAGCAGTCAGTGCATATATTGTATGAACAAGCTTTGTGTTAATCCTTCCAAGTGTGTGACAAAACTTACAAACACACAACGATGCATGTGAAAGAAATAATTACAACAAACAACAGTATAACAGTCCAGGACACAATCTAACCATATAACAATATGCAGAAAGTCCTGTTAGTGGGTAGAATAACAGAGAGAAAATGACAGAGGACAGTTCAATCTGCAGTGTCTTCACTGGGTGTAGATGTATCACTGGAGGTGCTCAAGCTGTATAGTCGGTTTAACAAGCTCTAAAAAAGACGGTAAAGGTGGGTACTCTTACCAGAGTTGATGGACTCACCCCTCTCGAAGTGAGTCGGCACGGCTTGTACTGGATAAACCAGGTGGATGATGGATCTGTGGCGATCTGCTGGATCTCGATGGACCGTTCCTCCAGAGGTCAATACAGTCGCTTACCTGTAGCTTTAGCCAGATTTTAAACGGTAAGCAGTGGTAATAGCTTCTCTGGGGGGTCCTTGTCAGCAGCAGCTCAAATGGAGGAGGAAACAGAGACAGAGAGGCAACTCCTCATAGTGTGAAACCAATTTCCCAATTGGTATTTATTGGATAAAACGATATTAAAAACAATTGCGCAAAAAGATAAAATGTGGCTTCGGTAGACATTCGACCCTACATGTTTCGCCTACTGAAGGCTTCAACTGGGGTATATGTCTACCAGCCACCTGTCTACATTTTCTCTCTGTTATTCTACCCACTAACAGGACTTTCTGCATATTGTTATATGGTTAGATTGTGTCCTGAATAGAGGGCGGATAGAGGTATGTGCTGAAGGGGCCTACTCCCACGCCAGTACTGTGGACAATTTTTTTTCCCTTTTATCTTGTTCACTATTGTGATTGTATGGTCAGACATGCGATACATCATTTGTTTGGTTTAGCCGGGCTGTTCATCGTCCAGCGGTTTATGCCCCCATCTATGGGAGTGTATCTTACATTTGCCTAAGGGTCAGCGCCAGTCTGTTCCCTTTTCCCATCTGTTATAACACTTTTTATATACTTTAGAGAACTGTGGTTGCATTTCCTAAATAGCCTGTGTTATACATAGCTGCGACTCCTGAAGGAGACCAAATAGGAATTTGCTGCAATTTGGGGTGGATTTTTCCTCTGACGGGGAATAGGTGTGTAAATACCCAGCATTATTTCCCCCCCCCCCCCCCCCCCCCCCATCTCTTCTCTCACATGATACAATTTACACTTTTATTATTGTGGTCCAATTGGATTTGTATTTTTTAATGCAATTTTCAAACACTCTTATCTGAACACACACCAGCAGAGCAATCTAGCTGGCACCCTCACTTACAGGGTTAATTATTATACTCCTGGCTCACAATAGTTCCCACAGGCTGTTTTTACCCCAGTGGGACCTTATGTGATAATCAGGGACACCTGTTTATCTACTTTAGCGCTGCACTTATATATACATATTTTCCTTGCAATTTACGTCTGATTGTTGTGCTAGCAGCTATTATTTTATGTTCGTTTGGCGCAATATTACCCCACCATTTTTTTGACTTAATATAGACACAAAATATTTGCAGCCTCACCATTTAGAACTACACAGTTCTACTACCCCCCCCCCCTTGTTTTATTCTTCACTTGTTTTGGGTCTTTTGTCCCCCTTTCATACTATTGTATTGTTTAAAAAATTTCTTTATATTATTTTTTATTAAGTAATATAAATGGAACACTAGAGTAAATAGGAGTTTTACCACTCCCTTCCTCATTTGCATCACCGTAATTTCACTTGTTTTAGCACTTTAGTAGTGACACTTGGTGTGTTAGCTACCCACATTTTGTTACAACCTGTAGCTGGGATTTCTTTAATTGAATTTTGAGTTCCACCCCAGGATGGACGTATTTGAATACCGCTCTAGCCGCTCTTTTAATATAGAGGGTGTGTTTACCATGCTAAACACAGACACTGAAATAGGTGGCCTATTTATGCGTCTCAAAAACCTTATGGTATCAGAGTTACATCTTGAATGGGACATAGCCTTCCTAGAGCAATATGCTAAAGACAACATGGTACCTAGAGGACTAAGGTGGAATATACATCCACAGCAAGGAGATTCGGAACCCGAAATATGGTTTCACTACTTCAATGAGGCAGGAATTGCCTTCTTGAGGTTCCTCACTGAAAAGAAAAAGATCAGAAAAACCAATATAGATAAGGAAATCAGAGAAATTAAGGATAAACTTGCACCTCATAAATCCACTTCAGAGTATACTACACTATCATCGAATCTAAAAAATCATTTAGAAAAGGAAGAAAGAGAACAAAGAATCAAGAAACAAAAGAAATACACCAGAGATGTAAACGACTATAAGAACGGCAATGTATTTAGCTGGCAAAATAAGGACACTCCCCCCATCCCTTTAGAAGCAGTAGAAACTCCTATGGAAAGTTCAGGGCAGACTACCCAGAGAACATCGGGTTCTCAATATCAGAACCCGAGAAATGCACAATACTCTAATACTGCACAACAACCCTACTACCCCCCCAACCCTCAAACACCAACCACTAGGTTTAGGAGCCCCTACCCAACTGAACCCAGAAGGGAAGCCACCAATAATGGAGGCAGGGGTAAGGGGAATAGGGGGAGAGGTAGGGGAAATCGGGATAATAGAGATAACACTTATTATCAACAACAATATAGACAAGACCTGTCACCTCAGAGAAACAGATACAGTCAAAATGAATACTATGACCATTATACACCAAGAACCCCTGTACGTACCCAGAACAGATTTTCGCCACTTAAAGAAAACAGACATGGTGATAACCACTATTCACAATATGCCCACCCTGAAAGGGATGAGCACTACTATAATAGATCACCGTTTAATTACAATCAATCAAGGCCTCCCTATGCGGGGGGTTTTCCCAGAACACAGGAAACCCGCAAACCAAACCAAGAAACAAACGGGGCACCAGAGGGGGGCGGCATGCCAGGAAAAAGAAAGCGAGTTTGACCAACACGGGTATATTCAATCTAAGCAAAACCACGCTATCTTCATCAGAACAACTTGTGCTAAATAAAGGTCTGAAATATGCACCTCCAAAGAAATTAAATAAATTCGCCACCTTTATAGACATCCAAAAGTTTATTAGAAAGATGAACATAAAAAGGTATTTTGCGTCAAACCCCTGTGGGGTACACAGAGGTGAGACCCGGAGCCATACTGTCCACACAGGTCTCTCTAACCCCTCCTTGTTCAACCCCCCCGTTCCAGTCGCCCCATCAATAAAAGTATTCAGAGATCTGGTCTTGAATGACCTAGATAAATTACCCCCTAAAAAAGTGTTCACTGATCCCAATTTGAAAATGGGCCTTAAACTCCTCTGTGAAAGGAAAGACCTCATCATCCGCCCTGCGGATAAGGGCGGAGGGATAGTCGTCCTGGATAAGGTAGACTATAACTCGGAGATGATGAGGATCCTAAGTGATAGAGAAACGTATTCTCTTATTCCTAGGAATCCCACTACATCTTACAAAAAAACACTTGTAGACTTGATAGACACAGGGTATAATATGGGCATATTAGATAGGAAAGAGAAACAATTCCTAATCCCTACTGTCCCGAGGATACCAGTGATCTACTACCTTCCTAAGGTCCATAAAAGCATCACGAATCCCCCTGGCCGCCCGATCATTAGCGGGATAGACTCTATCACTGCCCGCATAGGTAAATATATCGACCATCACCTCCAGCCGATGGTGAAAACTATACCGTCGTATTTGAGAGATACCAAAGATACTATCGCAAGGCTCCAACAGGTACAATATAGTGAAGACCTCCTACTTGTAACGGCTGATGTCACAGCACTATACACCAGTATACCCCATTCGCTGGGTTTGGCAGCAGTCGATCTTTTTCTAGCGAGGAATGGAGCCATCCCAGGGACACAAAAGAGGTTCATTATGGACCTGTTACGGTTCGCCACCAGGTCTAATTACTTTTGGTTCAATGGAGATTTTTATCTCCAAGAAAAGGGTGTAGCCATGGGGGCAAAATTTGCCCCCAGTCTGGCAAATATCTTCATGGCCAAATGGGAGGAGGATGTCGTCTATGCCCAGGGGCTGCCTCAGATAGCCCTCTGGGCAAGATATATAGACGACATCCTCCTCCTATGGAAGGGAGATAAGGACTCTTTGGATAGGTTCATGCTTTTCCTGAATGACAACCAGCGGGGCATTAAATTAACTCACGAAGTTAGCACTTCGACAATCCACTTCCTGGACCTGGAAATATCGGTTCTGGACGGCCATTTGGTCACCAAAACATTTTTTAAAGCGACAGATCGCAATGGGTATATCCCAATAGACAGTTGCCATCATTCGTCTTGGCTTAAGTCCATACCTCGGAGCCAACTCACCAGAATTAGGAGGAACTGTTCTAATATAACAGATTTCTTCTCACAAGCCGAGACCATAAAAAATAGATTCTTGGATAAAGGATATGACGTACAGGGTATAAATAGGGATATTGAGATAGTGGCTTCACTCAATAGAGAAGAATTGATCAAGGATGCTCCCAAAAAAACACAAGAATCACAACACAATTGGTCACTCTTGACCTCATTCTCTGTCCAATACAGACAGGTAAAAGGAATCATCTCTAAACATTGGAGTGTCCTTAAAAATGATAGAGTCCTAGGCCCCCTCCTCCCAGAGAAAGCAGGAGTTATCTATAGAGGGGCCCCCTCGTTAGGTGGCCGGATAGCTCCCAGTGTATCCGATCCACCCATCGTCCCCTCATTTTTTCATAACATGAAGGGTTTCTTCCCCTGTCGTAGGTGTAGTGTGTGTTTACATAATGTCTACGGGAAGAAAAAAACTGAAACGTTCACATCAAGTGTTACGGGTCAAGAATTTAAGATGAAACATTTTCTAACCTGCCAAACCCGACACGTTGTGTATCTTATCACCTGCCCTTGCGGCAAACAATACGTTGGTAGAACCATTCGTACGTTTGCCGTGAGGTGCAATGAACACATTGCAGGTATCAAAAAGGGCCGTACTGATCATAATGTCCCCAAACATTTTCGGTTATATCATAACAGGAACCTGACAGGGACGAAGTTTCAAATCATTGACAGATTTGTCCCCAATTGGAGGGGCGAATCAAACATTAGGGGCGTATCCAAACTAGAGACCTTTTGGATATATTCTTTGAAGAGTTACTCGCCCCATGGTCTCAATATAGAATGGGACATCAATGCATTTATAAACAAATCTTGATCTGAACACCCTCAGATAATTATGCTCTGAAATAAATATATGATGCTAACACAAGAGTCTTATGACCCATTGACATATTGAAAATGCTATACTTAGAACATCTACCATTCTAGAAAGATTTTTTGTATAGTAACCTACACTAAAATTATATCAAATGTGAAAACATGTTATGAAGTGTATTGGCCCCCGGATCTTCACTTCCTGTCAATGGAGAATAGGAGACCCCGGGAATTTTGTATTTGGTGGCCCCTATACATTATGACTCTAGGACCTTTCTTCCTCTCAGCCACCATGTGACTGTGTGGTTGGGACTAACTGTATCCCCCTTTTTTTTCTAACCCCTTTTGAGTTCATATGAATCACTCTGATTTGAACAATTACTAATACCCACTAGTTTACATCTAACAAAATCTGTTTTGCTTAACTCAAATTACATATCTCTAGACTAGGAGGTTATTATGCTAACCATTAGTGCTAAGAGATGAGGAAGCTATCTGATATGACAGGCCAGGACAACACTCTTCCCCTCTCTCAGGTTTTTCTTTAAGCTCTGTGGTTTATCTCTGTGGAGTGAGCACGCAAGCGCAATAGGCCAGACTATTGAGACACAGAGACACCTCCCATAGGGGCGTGTCTGTTCTCCACCACATTGTATTGTAGTTCCTATGACTACCAGCCCCGGATACCCGCGCATGCGCGATCGGGCGTCGGGTCGAGTTCGTCTATGTTACTTCCCCCGGCCGCCTCTATCTGATGTGCGGGCGCGCATGCGCTATTTGGACTGACGACCGGACATTCCCCTTTTAGTGACGCTGATAGGGTAGTGACTTCCCCTCCCCCTCCCCTCATGGCATGTCTTTTATGTATTGGTCCAGTGTTGCAAGCCACTCCCAACCATATTCAGACACCCATAGGTAGACTATTACAACCCGCTGCTGATTGGCTAGGCAGCAATCTGAGAATGAGGCTTGGTCCTCGGAGGCTTTTTGATGACATCATCCCGGCCTTAGACGAGTTTGAGCGTGGAACGCACGCTGCCGACACCGGAAGTGAGGATCCGTGCTCCAAGACTCAGCTGTTGTCATTTTTGAAATCCTGCTTAAAGGTATATATATTGTAGACAGGTGGCTGGTAGACATATACCCCAGTTGAAGCCTTCAGTAGGCGAAACATGTAGGGTCGAATGTCTACCGAAGCCACATTTTATCTTTTTGCGCAATTGTTTTTAATATCGTTTTATCCAATAAATACCAATTGGGAAATTGGTTTCACACTATGAGGAGTTGCCTCTCTGTCTCTGTTTCCTCCTCCATTTGAGCTGCTGCTGACAAGGACCCCCCAGAGAAGCTATTACCACTGCTTACCGTTTAAAATCTGGCTAAAGCTACAGGTAAGCGACTGTATTGACCTCTGGAGGAACGGTCCATCGAGATCCAGCAGATCGCCACAGATCCATCATCCACCTGGTTTATCCAGTACAAGCCGTGCCGACTCACTTCGAGAGGGGTGAGTCCATCAACTCTGGTAAGAGTACCCACCTTTACCGTCTTTTTTAGAGCTTGTTAAACCGACTATACAGCTTGAGCACCTCCAGTGATACATCTACACCCAGTGAAGACACTGCAGATTGAACTGTCCTCTGTCATTTTCTCTCTGTTATTCTACCCACTAACAGGACTTTCTGCATATTGTTATATGGTTAGATTGTGTCCTGAATAGAGGGCGGATAGAGGTATGTGCTGAAGGGGCCTACTCCCACGCCAGTACTGTGGACAATTTTTTTTCCCTTTTATCTTGTTCACTATTGTGATTGTATGGTCAGACATGCGATACATCATTTGTTTGGTTTAGCCGGGCTGTTCATCGTCCAGCGGTTTATGCCCCCATCTATGGGAGTGTATCTTACATTTGCCTAAGGGTCAGCGCCAGTCTGTTCCCTTTTCCCATCTGTTATAACACTTTTTATATACTTTAGAGAACTGTGGTTGCATTTCCTAAATAGCCTGTGTTATACATAGCTGCGACTCCTGAAGGAGACCAAATAGGAATTTGCTGCAATTTGGGGTGGATTTTTCCTCTGACGGGGAATAGGTGTGTAAATACCCAGCATTATTTCCCCCCCCCCCCCCCCCCCCCCCCACCACCATCTCTTCTCTCACATGATACAATTTACACTTTTATTATTGTGGTCCAATTGGATTTGTATTTTTTAATGCAATTTTCAAACACTCTTATCTGAACACACACCAGCAGAGCAATCTAGCTGGCACCCTCACTTACAGGGTTAATTATTATACTCCTGGCTCACAATAGTTCCCACAGGCTGTTTTTACCCCAGTGGGACCTTATGTGATAATCAGGGACACCTGTTTATCTACTTTAGCGCTGCACTTATATATATACATATTTTCCTTGCAATTTACGTCTGATTGTTGTGCTAGCAGCTATTATTTTATGTTCGTTTGGCGCAATATTACCCCACCAGCAGGTCACCACTGTCCCTCTGACATTTTGGGCATATGGGTGTATCACGTATTCCCCATTTGTGAAGACGTGCTGGCGTTCTATATGCCCGGTGCAGCAAGTAGAGATGGGACAATTTCTGAGAGGAGGACACTGAGACCAGGGGGGTGGAGGCGAGGCAAAGATTCCACGTCTCCCCATCCATGGCTCCCACATCCTCCTCCCATTTATGTCTGCAGGGCAAACTAGCTGGGTCTTGAATTTTGTTGAGTAACATATTATAACACCTTGAGATCATACATTTTTTATTGCTCTCCATAAGGATTTCTTGTATCAGTGGGTGATTTACTAATCTGAGCTCAGTTTGTCTTGACTGCGTCTGTAATGCATGATGTAACTGTAAGTACTTGTAAAAGTTTGTGCGTGGGACGTTAAATTCTGACTGTATCTCCATAAAGGATTTAAGGGTGGTCCCATTATACAACTGTGCAATGTATCTTATACCCAGATCCTCCCAGTTCCTAAAGCCTCTGAGTTTGTACAGTCCTTTGTGGTTCATATTTCGCTACAGGGGGGTAAGGGACAAATAGCCCCGTATCCCCAGCAGCTGTTTAGTATAGGACCATAGTGTTTTTAGGAGATGTATAGTTGGAGCCCCAGGGTCTAGTTGTGGATATCCCACCTCTAAGTATGTCAGAGCTGTCATGTCATCATCGGTCGCACCCTGAAGGAGCCTGCGGATTGGATCCAAAGTATCCCTCACTCCCCAACCTCCCAGCTGCTGGAGCTGTGAGGCAAGGTAGTAGGATCTTGCGTGTGGTGCCAACAGCCAGCCTTAATCCTTGTTATATTGTAACATCGATAGGCTAATTCTCTTTTTTTACGCCAAATCAGTTCTCTAAATTGGGAATCGATCTTATCAAACCACTTCCTGGGAATCCAGACTAGGGAATTATTAAATATATATAGTAGTTGGGGTGCCCACACCATTTTTACCAGGTTAATTCTCCCCACTACGGATAAGGGCAGTTTGCACCAGGCTTTAGACTTATTCTGAAATTTGGTCAGCAGGGGTAATAGGTTATGGGATATGTATTGAGAGACCTCTGGGGAAACCCGAATACCTAAGTATCGAAAGGAGGACACTACCTGTACTGTTTTTGCGCATTCTGGCAGGGGGGTTACAATGGGGTCTAATGGCATTAGCACCAATTTATTCCAGTTAATGGAGAAACCGGATAGCGCTCCAAAAGCTTTAATAAGAGCCATCACAGCGCTCAGTGAGTCCTGTGTCACCAAGATATAACAATGTGTCATCGGCATACAATGATACCACGTCCGTGCCGGCTGCACGCTGGAATCCCACTATGTCCCCGTCTCCCCTCATTCGCGCCACAAGAGGTTCTAGGGCCAGGGCAAACAGCAGGGGTGACAGTGGACACCCCTGCCTGGTGTCCTGGAACAATGGAAAGGGATCCGATAATTCCCTATTAACCCTAATCTGGGCCGATGGTTGAGCGTATAGTAGTTTAACCTCTTAATAAAGTTAGTGCCCAGGCCTAACTGTTCCAGTACTTTCCACAGGTAAGGGCATTCAACACTGTCGAAGGCCTTAGCTGCGTCTAAGGAAAAGATAGCTCTATTACCTGTAATACTGGTGGGTACCTGTAGGTTTAAGAAGAGTCTCCTTATATTTTGGGCAGTGGATCTAGTGGGTATGAACCCTGACTGGTCTCTATGTATAATCTTGTGTATCACTTGTGCTAACCTAGTGGCCAGTGCCCTGGCCAGTAGTTTAACATCGGTCGTGAGGAGGGAGATGGGCCTGTATGAGTCTGGTAATGTAGCATCTTTGCCTGGTTTCAATAATAAGATGATGATATCCTCGTTTATAGAGTACCATTATCTAGCGCTTCATTGTACACCTTCAGTAGTGTGGGTAGCAATGTACCCTCATACCTTTTGTAAACCTCGGACGGAAGACCGCCAGCCCCCGGGGATCTGTTATTATGAGTTTGTGCTAGTGCTATTGCTAGTGGGGCGTTAAGTAAGTCTGTGTCCGAGGCTGACAAATAAGGTAATGTGCATTTTTATAAAATGTCTTCTAGCTCCTTTTCTGTTGGTTGCACTTTAGATAAATATATATCCATATAAAATGTTCTAAAGATTTGGACTACTGTGGCTGTTTGTGTTTGCATGACTCCCTGCTCATCCTGTATAGCCGAGATTGTGGAGGTAGAGTTTTGTGCAGGCGCTAGAATAGCCAGCATGTGCCCAGTGGACTCCCCTTCCTCAAAATGTGACTGTTGCAGGAAGAAACGTTTATTTTCAGCCAACTGCAATGCCAGTTGTCTGGACATAGATTGGGCTCGCAAACCAGCCTCTCTTTGTGACTTCTGTAGGATTTGCAGTGTATTATCAGCCTCTTTAAGTGCCCTGCAAACCATTTCCCATGCTTTTGTATTAGTTTTGATCTGATTGATCACGGTAATAAATTGCCCTCTTAGAAATGCCTTTGCTGCATCCCAAACCACATTTAAGTGTGCTGAGTGCATATTGTCCTGAATAAAGAGTTTTAAATGCTCTCTTGTGCGGTCTGGTTTGGGAAACAGCGAGAGCCAAAAAAGGGTTAAGCTTCCAGTATTTACGTTTGGCCATATTGGGTAATGAAAGCGACACCCACAATGAGGAATGGTCAGAAATATGTCTGTCATTGCCTGTGTCAACTACCAATAGGATTGTAAGACGATTTCACAGGCCCAAGTCTATTCTGGATAGTCTCCCATAGGAAGTGGAGCAGCACGAGTATTGCTTTACCAGAGGATGTCCTAGTCTCCATAAATCCATCAATCCGAGTTCCTCAAGTAGGCCCGCAAAGGGTGTTTGTCCCCTTTACTTAATTGGTGCTGGTAATTTATCTATGTAGCGCCGGGCTCCTGAAGAGTAAATGTAATGTTTCTAAAACCATAGTTGGGTTTTAGGGTTAATTGTACTAAATTATGGTCTCAGTACCAGTTTGGCTGGACTGTATTGTGTTCTGCTTGGCCATAGGTGTCGGTGTCACCTCTGGAAAGCATGGGAACGCAGTCCGGTTGGATGCATTGGGTGCCAATCTTTCTCAGAGCCAATCAGTGAGTGTGTTGTCTCGCTGTGTATTCTGGGAGAGGGTACTTAAGGTACTGAGGTCACGTGATTCTGGGTTCCGGTTCAGAAGATTTTTCTGACTGCTTGGTCCTGGTCCTCCTGACCAGCCCCCAGTGGCCCTCATGGCCTGGGGTGCGGATCCATCCATTTCCGAGTCTCGGGGCTGGCTAGCCTGAGGCACAGTAACCGGAAGGAGGGTTCCAAGGTGGTCCGGTGCAAGAGGGCCACGCACAAGGCTGGCTGTCAGCAAGAGCCTGGAAGCTAAGCTGGAAGGACACCAGGTGAATCCACACTCATACGGTAGCTGAACAGGGCTGAAGTGTGTTTTTCCCCCTGACATACTTTCCGGGTGGGGTATGCTTTGGAAACACCCGCAGAGGAACAAGTCTCTGGATGGTGGTTGAGGTTTCACTATTGCAGGGTGAGTAGTGTAAGTCATACTGTGAAATAGTGCATTGTTCTCCCTTTGGTCACCTGGTCTAGAAGAGATGATAGATGACAAGGAAGGGGTGAGGGGGGGGAGCACCGATTTAGACCTCCACCCCCCCCCTCCAAACCCCCTACGTAGCAGGATCAGGGACCCTCATGCTGGGCGTTGTCATCTTGCATCTTTAAGTGCTCTATCCTCACAGTCTAGCCATTGGGCCGCTGCTGTAGGACAGTCGAAGAAAGGCACCTCTCCAAGTGCGACCACTCTAAGACGTGCAGGGTATAGCATTGCATATTGTAGGTCATATTCTCTGAGCCTTTTTTGACATCAATGAATTTTTCATGTTGTTTTTGCAGTTCTGCAGAGAAGTCTGGAAATAGGGACACCTTAGAGTTATCTATCGCCATTTTTCCGCTCATGGTTCTGGCCTTAGATAGGATTGCATCCCTATCTTTATAATTTAGCAGCTTGAACAAAAAGGCGCGGGGGTGGTTGCCCGGTAATAGAGGGCGGGAGACATTCTTATCCACTAAGAATAGATCAATTCTACTGTAGGATTGGTGGATATTGGAAAAAAAGGAGTAATCCCGCTCAATGGCATTGATGCATCTCCATGCATCATACAATTCACATGACCTTAAGATAGCCTTTAGAAAGGGTGGTGGGCATTTCGGTTTGGATGTTAAGTCCAGCGTTGGGTCTGGGGTAACATTCAGGTCCCCGCAGATTACCAACAGTCCCTTTTTCACCTTGAGTATTTTCCTCATTGTCCTGTGGAAGAATCTTATTTGTCTGGTGTTGGGCGCGTACACATTAACGATTGTGTAGGTGGTAGAATTAATGTCACAAATCAAAATTATAGATCTCCCTTGTGGGTCACAGATAACCTTGTGGAGCTTCAAAGCCACGGTGTCCCTTATTGCTATCATCACTCCTTTCCTCTTGGACTCAGCATTAGCATGAAAAGTAAATGGGAACTTGGGGTGGGTGCACTTAGGCGGCGACATAGCACTAAAGTGCGTTTCCTGGGCACATAGTATGTCACACTTGTTTTGTAGAGCCTCCTTCCACAATGACCTCCGCTTTCGCCGGATGGTTGAGGCCTTTGGTTTTGATTGTTAAAAATGTAATAGCCATATTGGGAGTCACAGAGATGATGTGTATTGGGGACTGTGTGTATTCCACTTACTATTAGCAGGGTCTTGTCTTTCGCCCAATAGTGGATCGGAGCTTGGTGGCTTCCTTGATGTTCTATCCTGGATCTTCTTGTGGTTATGGGATCGTCCTTGACTGTTAGATTAAAAGAAAAGTTAACTTCTGAACAAAGTATTAGCAAAACATGGGCCATTAGCCCAACCGCAAAGTAAAAAGGGTGGGTGTGGCACATTCAATACTCAGTAGTAGGGATGAGCCGAACACCCCCCCGTTCGGCTCGCACCAGAACCCGCAAACGGACCTAAAGTCCGTGCGAACATTAGAACCCTATTAGTTATAATGGATGCAAACGTTCGAAATCAAAAGTGCTAATTTTAAAGGCTAATATGCATGTTATTGTCATAAAAAGTGTTTGGGGTCCTGCCCCAGGGGACATGTATCAATGCAATTTTTTTTTTTTTTTTAAAAACGGCCGTTTTTTCAGGAGAAGTGATTTTAATAATGCTTAAATTGAAACAATAAAAGTGTAATATTCCTTTAAATTTCGTACCTGGGGGGTGTCTATAGTATGCCTGTGAAGGGGTGCATGTTTCCTGTGCTTAGAACTGTCCCTGCAAAAAGTGTAATTTTTGCAGGAAAAAAACGCTATTTAAAATCACTCGCAGGTAATGTATTGACGGCTCCCGTAACACAGAGAACAGTCATTCATTGAAAGCCATTCATAAAAAAAAAAGTCATTGATAAAAAAAAAAAAAAAAAAAAAAAAAAAAGCGTGGGGGTCCCCCCAAATTCAATAACCAGGCCCTTCAGGTCTACTATGGATATTAAGGGGGACCCCAGCCAAAAAAAAATAAAAAAAAACGGCGTGGGTCCCCCTCAGAATCCATACCAGACCCTTGAGGTCTGGGATGGATTTTAAGGGGAACCCCAGCCAAAAAAATGGCGTGGGGTCCCCCTCAAAATCCATACCAGACCCTTATCCGAGCACGCAACATGGCAGGCCGCAGGAAAAGAGGGGGGGCGAGAGCGGCCCCCCTCCCTCCTGAACCGTACCAGGCCACATGCCCTCAACATTGGGAGGATGCTTTGGGGGTCTGAGACCCCCAAAGCACCTTGTCCCCATGTTGATGAGGACAAGGGCCTCTTCCCCACGACCCTGGCCATTGGTTGTGGGGGTCTGCGGGCGGGGGGGGCTTATCGGAATCTGGAAGCCCCCTTTAACAAGGGGACCCCCAGATCCCGCCCCCCCCGTGTGAAATGGTAAGGGGGTACAAAATTACCCCTACCATTTCACCAAAAAAGTGTCAAAAATTGTAAAAATTACAATTCCTTTATTAAAATCTTCTTTCTTCTGGTCTTTCTTCATCCTTCGGTTTCTTCATCTTCTCCTTCCGGCATCTTCTTCCATCTTCTTCTTCCATCTTCTTCTTCCTCCGATCCGCTTCTTCTTGCGATGGTCTTCTTGTCCTTCTCGTCCGGCATCTTTTTTCCATGGCGTCGGCGTCTGTTCTTCTGTCGGGCTCCTCCTCGCAATGGGAGGCTCCCGCTGTGTGAGGCTTCGCTCCGTCTGACAGGTCTTTTATAACGGAGGGCGTGACCCCGCCCCCCTCTGACATCATGGGGAAAGCCATAGGGAATTCCCCATGACGTCCCCGTGCGTCAGAGGGGGCGGGGTCACCAGGTGCCCTCCGTTATAAAAGACCTGTCAGACGGAGCAGAGCCTCCCACAGCGGGAGCCTCCCATTGCGTGGAGCGGCCCAGAAGAGACGCCGACGCCATGGAAGAAGATGCCGGACGAGAAGGACGAGAAGACCATCGCAAGAAGAAGCGGATCGGAGGAAGAAGATGATGGAAGAAGAAGATGGAAGAAGATGCCGGAAGGAGAAGATGAAGAAACCGAAGGATGAAGAAAGGAAGACCAGAAGAAAGAAGAAAGAAGATTTTAATAAAGGAATTGTCAAAGACCGTCTCCTGTCATTTTTAAAAATTTTGACACTTTTTTGGTGAAATGGTAGGGGTACAAAAGTACCCCCTTACCATTTCACACAGGGGGGGGGGCGGGATCTGGGGGTCCCCTTGTTAAAGGGGGCTTCCAGATTCCGATAAGCCCCCCGCCCGCAGACCCCCACAACCAATGGCCAGGGTTGTGGGGAAGAGGCCCTTGTCCTCATCAACATGGGGACAAGGTGCTTTGGGGGTCTCAGACCCCCAAAGCATCCTCCCAATGTTGAGGGCATGTGGCCTGGTACGGTTCAGGAGGGAGGGGGGCCGCTCTCGGATAAGGGTCTGGTATGGATTTTGAGGGGGACCCCACGCC
This sequence comes from Lithobates sylvaticus, assembly GCA_028564925.1. NCBI lineage: Eukaryota > Metazoa > Chordata > Amphibia > Anura > Ranidae > Lithobates > Lithobates sylvaticus. Next base: position 336,307,529 of record CM053030.1, on the reverse strand, counting down.
ATTTTTTTTGGCTGGGGTTCCCCTTAAAATCCATCCCAGACCTCAAGGGTCTGGTATGGAATTTGAGGGGGACCCCACGCTTTTTTTTTTTAATTTTTTTTATTTTTTTCATTTTTTTTTTGGGGGGTCCCCCTTAATATCCATAGCAGACCTGAAGGGCCTGGTTAGGGAATTTGGGGGGACCCCCACGCTTTTTTTTTTTTTTTTTTTTATTTTTTTCAATGACTTTTATTTTTATGAATGGCTTACAATGAATGACTGTTCTCTGTGTTACGGGAGCCATCAATACATTAGCCGCGAGTGATTTTAAATAGCTTTTTTTTCCTGCAAAAATGACACTTTTTGCAGGGACAGTTCTAAGCACAGGAAACATGCCCCCCTTCACAGGCAGACTATAGACACCCCCCAGATGTGCTACTGCAATGCTGTACTAGCACATTTTTTTTTTACAATAAGTTTTTTATTAATTTTTCAGAAAAATACAGTGTACAATTAAACATTGTACGTCGCACATCGACGTTGAAGGTATCATGAAAGTTGGGTTGAACAATCAAACACTTGTTCAGTAGCAGATAACAAACAGTATGCAGTATTAACAATTAACATGTAGAAAGGTCGAACAAGTAGAAATATTTTCCAGTATAACAACCTGGCCGCTCGAGTGGCACCCCAAATGGGTTCATTAGTGCCACAGGAGTGGACAGGTGCAAGTGTGGATATAAAAATTCAGTAGTAGTTGGGTGTATGTAATTAGGCAGTCTAGGTGAAAGTAAGGGAAGGGAGGGTCCAGTAGTGTTGCTCGGTCAAGAGGAAATCGTCGGTCTATGTATTGAAGTCATTAAGAACTAGTAGCAGCTGATGTCCAGCTAGTCCAGGGTTGCCAGTGGAGGGCTGTTTTGATGGATTGAGTATTGTTGGATGTCGTCACTGTTTCGTAGCTGTGATGCAGGGTTACCAAGTCAACGACTTGGGATAATGTCAGTGCGGCATCAGATTTCCAGTGTCTGGTGATGTTAAGTCTTGCAGCAAGAAGAATGTTTGTTGTCGTGTATCTTGAGGGGTAGGGAAGGTCTTCAATGGTTAGATTAAGGATTGCAAGTGCCGGTGACGGAGGGGTAGCGCGTTTGGAAATATTTGTGATGAGCTGGAATATGTTAGTCCAGTAGTTTTGTAGTTTGGGGCAGGCCCAGAAAATGTGGAGCATATCTCCAACGTTTGAATTGCACCTCCAGCAGGTGGAGGGTTTACGGGGGTCAAAGGAGGATAGTTTGGATGGTGTAAGGTACCACCGTAGTGAGATTTTCTGTGTGAGTTCCCATAGGGCAGCACACTTAGTGGATTTGTAGATAGACTTGAGTGCACTTTGCCATTGAGAGTGAGAGAATGTGAGTGCGAGGTCTGTTTCCCATCTGCGATGAGGGTCAAGTTTGGTAAAGTCGGTTTTACTGTGTAGTTGATTATAGAAATGGGATATGCCTCTAGTTCTAGAGGTGGGGTTGGTAAGGTAGTCCCAGGATATAACATCAACAGTGTATAGGGGGAGTGATAGAGTGTGCAGGCAGTGGTGTATACGCAAATAATTAAAGTGTTCCGAGATAGGGATGTCGTACTCAGTCTGAAGTAGTGGGAAAGGTTTGAGGTGGTCGCCTTGGATGAGGTCCTGTAGGGAGCGGATCCCTTTGAGGGTCCAACTTGCGATTGGTAGGTCTGGCGATAAGAATGATAGAGTTCCGAGAGGAATATTAAAATGGGGGGCGGGTGGGGAAGGGTTTGTTAGAGCTGTTAGCTTTTTCCAAGCGTAAACGGAGGCTTTCATAGTTGGAGGGATGGAGGTTGGGATTGGAGTGCCTAGGGGGGTGCTCATGAGCCAGTCTTTTAGGTTGGGCCGCGTGAGAGTAAAGCTTTCTAATTGCGTCCAAGACGAGCTCGGACCTGGTTGAAACCATTTAGGCAGTTGGGCTAGAATGGCGGACAGGTAGTAATCTTCAAAATCTATGGAACCCACTCCACCTGCAAGTTTGTGTTTGATTAGTTTCTGGTGTGCGCATCGTGGCTTCTTATTTTTCCATAGAAATTTGTTAAAGATGGTTCGAAGGATTCTAAAAAAGGAGGAGGGGAGGGGAGTGGGACGGGAAGGGTTCTGAAGAAATACAGTATTTGGGGAAGACAGATCATTTTAAAGGCTGCTAGTCTGCCAGACCAAGAGAGTTCGTGTTGCGCGATCGATTGGGATGTTGATTGAATAGTTTGTAGGAGTGGCAGGAAGTTGCATGAGTATAAATGTCTGAGTGTTCTTGGTAGTGTGATTCCTAGGTAGGAAATGTCTTTGTCTGCCCATTTATACGAATATTGTAGTCTTATTACAGTCCCAGAAAATATGAATGTATGATCCAGGGGAATCACATCCTCTGAAGCATGTTTGTGGTGTTGTGGGGAATATGGAGTGTAGTTTGACTGGGGTATAGTACCATCTGGTGAATAATTTCAGTGCTGTCTCCTTAACTGTGATAGATCTAGTGCATTTATGTAAGTTGTTAATGCATGTATCCCAGTTTTGGACAGAGAAAGAGATGTTTAATTCTTGTTCCCATTTGAGCATGTATGGTAGTTTGTTTGTTTCTGTGTTGTTAATTATGTTCGAATAAATCTCTGATAAAAGGCCAGGTTTTCTTGGGGACTTTATACATATGTTTTCGAAAAATGAGGGAGGCGGAGAGTTTGTTGTTTGAAAGTATGTGTTAAAAAAATGTCTGATCTGCAGGAATTTATGAAACTCAGTGTTAGGAATTTGGTGTTTGCTCTTTAGAGAAGAGAATGAGGTAAAATTATTGTTATCTATGAAATTTGTAAGGGATGTCAGGTTATTATTAATCCACCATGAAAAGTCAGCTGATGGTAGCGTCAATGTGGATGTCGAGTATGAAAGATTTAGTAGTGTTTACCTTATAATATGAGATTGAGCTAAACCAGGTTAACAATTTTTGTACTTCAGCCAGGGAAGAAGTCGGATTAGTAAGGATTAGAATGACATCGTCAGCGAATAAGCTGATTTTGTGGGAGATTGGACCGACTTGGAGACCCGAGATAATGGGATTAGAGCGGACATGTTCAGCTAAGGGTTCCATGAGTAAGTTGAATATAAGGGGGGATAAGGGGCAGCCCTGGCGTGTGCCATTGGTGATGGGGAACGGACGCGAAAGCATGCCTTCAGTGAAGACTTGGGCTTCAGGGTTAGAGTACAATGCCATAATGGCGTTTAGTATACGGCCTTCGAATCCGAATTTGCGGAGGGTAGTTCGGAGGTAAGTCCAATGGACTCTGTCGAACGCCTTCTCTGCGTCCAAGGATAGAAGCAGAGAAGGCGTTCCTGTAGAGTCAGCATGGTGTATGAGGTTGAGCATCCGTCTGGTAGCATCTGAGGCTTGCCTGCCTTTTGTGAAACCTGTCTGGTCGTTATGTATAAGGGTGGGCATGATCTGGAGCAGTCTCGTAGCTATTGCTTTTGCATAGATTTTGAGGTCGAGGTTGAGCAGGGAGATTGGGCGGAAGTTTTGGGGGACATTCGACTCCTTCCCTGGTTTTGGTATTGTTATAACAAGAGCGTTTAAGTATTCTTTAGAGAATCTAGAAGAGGAGGCAGCGTTGTTGAAAAGTTCAGTTAGGTGTTGTAGAAGTTGAGGGGAGTATTGTTTATAATATTCTCCTGATAGCCCGTCTGGGCCCAGTGCTTTGCCTGTAGGAAGGGAGTTGATAGTCATCTGAATTTCTTGGTCTGTGAACGGGGCGTTGAGGGCCAGTAGTTGTTCTGTAGTCAAAGTGGGTAGGTGTATGTGTTGTAGAAATTTGTCAATGTCGTGTTGGGAGGGTTGAGGAGTGTGTGGGTCTCGGTTTAAATTGTAGAGGTCGCCGTAGTAGGTGCTAAATGCGTCAGCTATATCTTGTGGATTATGCAGGGGTATTTTTGTATGTGGGTGGAGGAGTTGGGAAATTTTGGTCTTTGCGCGTCTGCCTTTGAGACGTTGTGCGAGGTATTTCCCCGCTTTGTTGGAGGTAGAGTATGTGGTCGCTTTTAGTTTTTTGTGGAGGAATTCATATGAGTGGAGTAGTAGGGTTCTAAGTTCCTGTCTTAATGTCAGTAGTTGGTCAGCTAGTGTGTCCTTGGGATTACGTTTGTGGTTTGGTTCTAATGCGGCTATTTGGGCCGTCAGTTCGTCTAAACGCTGCGTCCTCTTCTTTTTGTGGAGAGAGCTCAGTTTGATCAGCATCCCTCTCATGAAGGCTTTATGAGCACTCCACACCACGCCAGGATCAGACACTGTACCCTTGTTGAGTGAAAAAAAATCAGTGATATGGTTAGATATCTCTGGTATGTAGTTGCTATGCTGGATTATATAGTTGTTCACACGCCAGAGGTAGGTATTGCGTTGGAGCTTAGAGTCATCTATAGTAATTGTAAGTGGGGCGTGGTCTGACCATGTCGTGGTGGGGATCTCAGAGCTGGAAATTTTTTGCAGGAGCCATTTATCAGACAAGAAAAGATCAATCCTTGAGTACGAACGATGTCTGGAAGATAAAAAGGTATAGTCACGTTCGGAGCCGTGGTGGCACCTCCAGACATCATATAGGGCTTGAGAGGAAATAAAGTCCTTCAGAGGTGAACTATGTCTTTTTGCAGTAGATGTAGAGTCCAGGTCGACATCAGGGACCAGATTGAAGTCTCCGCATATGATCAGATGGCCCAGATGATCAGTGCGGAGCACTTTACGTAGAAAGATTCGTTGGTGGGAATTGGGGGCATAAACGTTGATGATGGTGTATGTTACTTGGTTCAAGTTGCAGACAAGAATTATAAAGCGACCGTCAGGGTCTGATATGGTGTGTAACATTTGGAAGTCTACAGAGTCTTTAATTGCTAACATTACACCTTTGGTTTTAGTGGAGTGGGAAGCAAAGAAGATGTGTGGGAACTGGTGACTTTTGCAGAGGTGGGTGTCCTCAGGTAGAAGGTGGGTTTCCTGGATGCAAACAATGTCACTGTGGAGAGCCTTGATAGTTTTCCATAGTGAGTGACGTTTAGCTGGGTGATTCAACCCGTTAACATTGAGCGAGAGAACATTGAGTGGCATCTTGTGTGTGAGGTGTTTGCAGGGGTGTAGGTTAACACTTACAGTTAGTTGTTAGAGGTGAGTCTGGGTATTGCTTGCGGCGAGAGGATGATGGTCGGTGGTCCAGATAGGTGCTGAAAGAGCGGAGTAGATAGCTGCGGATAGAGCAACACTATAAAGCCAAGTTAGTTATGCGGATAAAGTGAGAAATTGTAAAAAAAAAAAAAAAAAACACTGGAGTAGGATGGAAGATTCCGTCTGATAGTTGTTGATGTGGTGGGTAGATGTAACCTCGTGGGAATCTGTCACTTACATCGATCAAGGCTAAAACATGCCTAAGAGGAGAGAAAAAAAAAAAAAAATACATATATATATATATATATATATAAAAAAAAAAAAAGAAGATCGCAGAGGGGGTGCAGAGCACCACAATAGCCTCCGGTGGGGGGTGCAAAGAGTCAGTAAGGCTGGAGATTGCAAGCAGGGGTAACAGTTCGTCAGCTCGCAGGGGAACTTGCAAAACATTACGTTGTCGGCCACTACAGTTGTGCAGTGTTGGTCCAGTTAGACTTTGGGGTGGGCCGGATGTTTGTGGGACGAATGAGGTCCTCTGGCGTGAGAGGCAGGCGTAGGAGGTTCAAGAAGGATACCCCAGGTGTGGAGAAGTCGGAGGCCCTTGTCTAGATCACTAACAGTGTGAGTTTGTCCATTGCGGGAGATGAGGAGTGTGGCTGGATATCTCCATTTATACTGTATCTTGTGGTTCTGTAGGCCTTTCGTGACAGGGTTCAGTAGACGTCTCAGTTGAAGGGTATATTTGGAAAGATCTGGGAAGAGTTGTACCCCAGTATAAGGCACTGGTAATGGTGTTTTGCTTTTGACCCCCATCAGTAGCTTCTCCTTGATATGATAAAAGTGGACCCTCATGAGGACATCTCTGGGGACTGAGGCTGCCAGGTGAGGTGGTTTAGCAATCCTGTGAATCCTGTCTATTATGACATCTCGCGGAGATGCTTCAGGTACAATTATATGCATTAGGTCTTTCGCATAGCGGGATAAGTCCGCAGGGGGTATATTCTCGGGGACCCCCCTTAGTTTAACGTTGTTCCTGCGGGACCTATCTTCTAAATCGGCCAGTTTACCGCGCATCCATGCCTGTTCTTCTTTAATCTCATCATAAGTGTCAATGATGTCGTTCACCGTATGGGTGCAATCAGATAGGCCTTTCTCAGTGTTGGTTATTCTGGTATCCAATGTGCGGATGTCAGAGGTGAGTGTTGAGAACATAGTGGAAAGGTCAGTCATGAGGGAGGTTTGGAGGGAGAGCAGCATGTCTTTCATTGTCGTATCCATGACAGGTTGGCCTGAGGTGGGGAATGATGCCATGGAGGATTGCAGGGTCTGGTCAGAGATGAAGGGCTGTAGAACCTGGGTCTCATTTTGTGATTGCAGCGGCCGCTGCGGCGGTGTGTCAAGCCGCATTTTAGCCTTGGCAGGGCTGCCAAGCAGGGGGTCACTATCCTGGTTGACTGGGGGGTCTGTGGAGGTATCTGGTGGAGAATGTTCTTCCGGGATGGCATCCGGGAGGTCAGTATACGCCTCGCATTGTGTGATCGAGCCGGCGCCATTTTGGATTGCGGTGACCCGCTCCGCGGGCTTGTAGGCAAATTCTGTTAGTTTTTGAGGCACTCGGTCCGTGTACCTCTTTCTGGAGTGCGACATTTTGTTCTCCGGGTTGTTCTGAGCAAGTATGGCTGTGAATGGAGTAGTGGGTGGAGCCTGCGGCGTTAGGTTATGTCCCCTGGCTGACGAGCATGCGGTTTAGGTGTCCATATTATTCTCCGGCCAGCTTACCGGTCGTAGCGGACGTGTATTAAGGTGGCCACTATGCACCTGGCTGGCGTTTCTCTTACAGGTTGTCGTGGGTGATTGCCAATGGGTGAGAGAGGTAGCTGGGGGTAGGTGGATGAGCGCAGGTGGATTTATGGAGGGAGAGTCGGTCTGGGGAGCCTGGTTGCAGTGATGTTGTGGCTCTGGGTGGAGTAAGATGGCCGCCAAGTACTAGGTCTGAGGCAATATTTTCCCTGTAGGCCTTTGAGGTGAAATATTCGTGGGTGGTACTGGTGGTGAGCGGCAGCAGAGCAGGCTTAGTGTGTTGTGGGGTGTCTAGACCGGCCTGTAGGGCCCAGATTGATAGTGCAGAGCGCAGCGGGTGTAGCAAGATGGCCGCCGCTAGGCCGGAGCCGCGGTCTGTCCTGCCGGGCGGCCGCGGGTGATTACACCACACGGCTCGGATCACTCCCGGGATTAGTCTGCCTCAGCGTGGGTGGATTGGGGCCCTCCCGTCCCGTCGATTACGGAACTTGAGTCCGGGGATGACGGAGGCCGCATAGGCCTCAAGATGGCGGCGGAGCCCCGCTGTGTGGAGCCGATCCCGGCCCGCAGGTAGGCTTAATCGGTTGGACAAAGTGTCCAATATCCTCAAGGGATGGTGCAGTAGGGGTCTGGCAGTGGATGGGGGTATTGATATGCTCACCCGAGTCTTCTAGCAGTCGGATGGCAAAGGATTGAGGATGGGGTTGTGGAGCAATTCAGGAACACGTCCGTTCCCTTCTGGAGACTATACTGGGATAAATCGGCAAAAAACTGCAGGTCAGTGTAGGGTGATCCTCTGGCGAGATATTTGCATCAGCTTTTCTTTTGTATGATAAAAATGGAGTCGTAGAATAACATCCCTGGGTACGCTAGCTGGGAGATGTGTGGGTTTGGGGAGACGGTGGATTCTGTCCACTGTAAAGTCCAGGGTGGTCAGTTCCGGTAGAACTGTAGTAAAGAGCTGACCAACATAGTCGCGCAGGTCCTGCTGCAGGACCGATTCTGGTATTCCACGAGTCTATACATTGTTTCTCCTGGCCCTGTCTAACATGTCCGCCATTTTTGCTTTAACGCTATCAATGTCATTCTCATTGTTTTCATTTGCATCCACCAAGACGTTAATAGTGGAGGCAAATTCCCCCATCTTGTTCTCCACATGAGACACTCTGTCTGAAACTGCCTGTAAATCTTTGCTAAAAGAGTGCATGCAGGATACCATGTCTGAGTGCAAGGAGCTCCTTAGGGACACCAGCATTTCCTTAAGCACTGTGTCTATAACCGGCTGGTTGTTAGTGGGTAAATGATCTATAGAGTTTGGTAGTTCTCTGGTGTCCTCCCCTGAATCATGTGCAGAGCTCACCTCAGTATCTTCCTCCGCAGCATCCATCCTCACTCATGCTTTTTCTGGGCTGCCAGATGTTGGTGTGGCCGATGGGGATTGCAAGCTTTTTGGTGGGCTTTGTCTCTTATGAGCTTTCCTCTCCTGCGTGAGGCTCTGTGTGTGCCTTGCTGCTGGTGCAGCTGACGCTCCGGCGCCATTTTGCCTGGGTCCCGGTGGGAAGAACTCCGTCAGCTTCTGTGGACGGATTCCCAGCGTCCTCTGCCTGGTCATTGTAGCTGTGTGTTCTGGCTGTGTTTGCGAGCCGGAACGCCGCTATTTTGTGCCTGAATGGGGCCCTGGTGGTTCGTTTTGGGACTCTTTTCTCCCGCTGTGGTCGGAGCTCCTCTAGTCCGCGGCCATCTTGGTCTCAGGCAAACTCCACCCCCCATGAATCTACAATTTTGAATGACGTGTTTGCCCTTGGATTTACACCATTTTATTTTTATTTTTTTCAACAAACTACTTTTTTAATGGTTTCTGTGCATTTTTTTTATATTGTACCTATATTTTGTAAATGAGTACTATGTATCCCTTACTCATTCACATAGGTGAGGCAAGATACTTAGGGGACTCCCTTATTTTAAAGGGACGGCACATTGGTTAGCTCTTCTGTCTTGCAGAACTAAGGTCATAAGTTTATATCCTGTGCTTGAATGGGTTTTCTTCTGGTAATCTAGGGTAATGTCCTATAATAGTAAGCCATATTATAAAGGGAATGATGTGAATGTACAAAAAATGTAAAGCACTACATAAATTGTTGCCACTATATAAATACCTGTAATAGTAATAATAAATCCCCTTTACAGACCCCCACATTCACTGGGCCAGGCATGTGGGGAAGAGGCCCTTGTCCCCAACATAAGGACAATGCTTTTCCATGGTGCCCTCCCTGTTGAGGTACCCTCCCCATCCTCAAGCACATGGTCTGGTATGGTCCAGGAGAAAGGGGGAACAACCATGCTGCCTCTCTTTCCTGGCCATCTAGGCTGCATGCATAGATAAAGGTCTGATATGGATTGTGGGGGAACCTCGTGATGTTATTTTTTTTGTTTGATTTTAAGGGGTCACCCTTAAAATCCCTACTGGAACCTTATCCTCCATAAGGGTATAATATACAGTAGATATAGAGGTTGTTTTCCAGGCTACTTTGTTTACAAACAGTCCAGGGGATGTGATTTAGCGACAATAGTTTATTTTTCTAAATGTCATTTTTTGTGTAGTACATCTTACTACTACTTTGTGAGCAGGTTTAAGGCATATTCAAATCATGCTTTTAAAGGGATTGTGTATACTTTATGTAATGTTGACCTTTGCCCCTTAAAAAACATCCACTCTCTGCCAAAGGTATTTAAAAAATGATTTTGCACTAGTGCACATCAATGGCAGTGCCCTGCTATTCTTTCTCTCTCTTTTTTTTTTTAAGAAAAGTTTAAACATCGACCTTGAAAAAGCACAGAACAATTTACAAGATTTGACTCCACCAGCGTCACTAATAATGGGGTACAGTAAGTCCTGCTGTACTGCTCATCTGCTGCCTGAAGGCCTATGCTGCCCCAACAGGTGCCCTGTGCATGGCAGCATTTCCCTAGAAGCTCTGAGAAAAGATAGTGCTTAGAGGCAGTGGACAGCACCACTTGCACTGGCACAGGGGATAGCAGGCGGCTGTCAATAACACACCCCATCAACAGCAGCTAGCACTTAGAGAGGACATACCTTGCCTAATTGATGACAGCTGGCAATCTTTCCAGTCAGTGACCCTAGCTATATGGCTCCTCTTCCACACACCAACACAGTGATAGCAGGCATAAAGCTCCCCTATAGTAAGGACACTACCTGGGAGTTACCAAGACGGTATGTTTTCCTTGTCCTAGCATCCTTGCATTGCAAATTATACATTGTTTTGTTGTTGGAATAATGCATACACATGTTAAGAGTGGGAAAATGTCTCGTAATGGTGGTGATATAAATTAATGAAAAATCTGTTTAATGGTTATGTGCACCCTGTCTTTTAGACTTTATCATTTTCTTTTAACTGTGCTTATTTTCATAAGGGATATTGGTGATATATATCCATACCAGTTTTTGATTATACCATGGTTTTTAAATTTGTATTGATGTTATCTGTCATATTATTAGTATTTTGATATTTAGGATTTTGTGATATGCAGTTTATGGCCTCATAATGTAGATTTTGGGAATATTAGTTCATTGAGCCCAGATTGTTGGTTATATTTATGGTCATATGTTAGCCTTATAATGCAGGCAAGTGGTGATTTGTCAACCTGGCCAGGTGACTGCACTGAACAGTAAGAATCTATTCATTCCTTAGGGACCAGGTCCCTCAAGAAAGATGGCTCAACAGAAATCCTCATTGATGAGCAAAGTCTTAAGGTCATGTTGACCAACCACCCCTCGGTAGTGACGATATTATTCTGCCATACAGCTTCCAGGGCTGTGTATTCAAGATTCTGAGTGTGCAACCTGTTATGACTGGTGGGAGGGTGGCATGGAACCAGCTAAGAGCAGTTAGGATGGGGTTCTATAGTAATGCTATAGTATTCCCAGGGAGCTTGCTCTTTAGAGTGGCTTGTGAACTAAATTGATTTATATAACATAATAGTAAAAAACCCAGTCATTTAAAAAAGTGCTGTATATAAGTACCACATGTTTCTACCACATACATGCAGAATTGGCAATGTGAATCTGTTTGAACCAGTTCTGAGTATGTTATGCTTTTGGAAGTTTGCACTCAATATCAAGATTAGGTGAGAACTAGGGAAGTTGTGATGGATTGAGCAATGATTCAAGGTGCTCAGATAGAAACCTGGATATCTGTAGACTAGGGGGGTAGCAGGGTGTCTCAAAAAGGAAGGCCAATCCTTCATTTGAGAAACAGAGACATAGAATTATATTACTTCCTTTGTGGCAAGATCATAAGCTGCCTAATTAAAATAACTAAAAATTAGTCTGAGATGTTAGTGTTTGGGTTTAGATCAGCTTTAACACAATGTCAATTGCATCACAGTGATTCAACATTAATATGGCTCTGAAACAATCTGGATCAGATGTTAAATTTGGTTATTTTTTAGCCATTGTTAGTATTTTGAGAGCCTTTTCACACTTGTGCACTGTGGCAATGCATGCTAAAATGCGCAGGGTAACAGGTGTTGCCATGACGCACAGCACCTGTTCTATCTGTGGTGTGTTGCAGTACCATTGATTGTTCATGGCACTCCAATACATAGTGCACCACAATGCAGTACACATACCATTTGTTGTGATGGGCTGCATTACTAAAACATTTACTACAATCCTAATGAATGAACTGCCTTAAACCTGTACTGTAAAACACTTTTGTTCTAGTTGGTAGCCCCTTCAAGGGTAGAAGCTGTATGGCCCAGGAATTTTGGCCCGCACTGGAGACGATCACTCTCTTCTTACAGGTGTCTGACAAGCATGTGTGAGGAAGCAGGAAGAAAGTTGGGTGCTGATTGGCTACATACATGACCTGAACTTAATCCCACCACTGGAGGCAGGAGGAGAGATTTGAATGTGTGCATTGCAAGGCTGGGGGACAATTCGCAATGGAGAACCCAATAAAAAGAGGCTACATGGTGCTGTGAAAAAGTCTAGAGAAAGACAGCACCAGTGATCCAGGTACTGCAAGCTGAGCTTTATGGATCCAGGTCCTAACAGGGGTGTGACCTTTGTACCCCTTTGTTTTGAAACTCCAGTTAAAGGGGTCTATGCATTAAGGTGAAAAAACATACGTCAATGCCGTTATACTTACCTGCCCCCTTTGAAAGTCCAGCGGTCGCCCCCGACGTCCTCTTCGCCGCTCACCCTGTCCATTGATTGGCTAGAGTGGATGGATTGAAACTGTCAATCACATCCAATGACGCGGCGTGCCGGGGGGCGGGCCGAGTGATACAGTGAGCGATATAGCTGCCAGCTGCATTCCCGGAGCACGCCCGCAAGCAATCCACAGCATGCGAGGGAGCTCGCATGAAGTTGTGGAGTCCTTGCGGGAGGGAGTCGAGACAAGGGACCCCAGAAAAGCCACCGAGGGACCCCTGAAAAAAAAAAAAAAAAGAATTTCCTTTAGTGTCCCTTTAAGAGAACAAGGTAGTTTACCTACTCTAAACTGATTAAAATCAAGGAGAAGCCCTGCTAACAGCCAAGACTCAGAAACCAGCTACTCACACTGGTTCTGGACAAGGCTCCAACACACCCTGATTTGGGTGAAGCAGAAGAGGTGCCTCCTGTTCCTTAGGCCCGAATTCAAGCAATAACACAGGTGGTCCAGTGACAATCCACTTTGCAGTAAGCCTTCACAGAGATGTAGACGTCAGTAGTGCTAATGGCAGAGGTTCAACCAAGAATGCAACAGACCCCAGCAAGGATGAAGTTTGTTCTCAATGTTCATAAGGAAGACATCAGGAGAATCTGAAATGCCTGGCAATCTGCTGTAAAGAGATGTTATTACTGTGGAGAGACTAGACAAGGCACAGTGACCAAGAGGGAGACCCTCTTCAGATACTGTGGAGGAATTCATAAAGGCGTTACAAAGATACGTTTGAAAAGACACCTAGTTCATCTAGTTCAAACAATAGAATCAATCAATACATTAATAAATTTAAACTTCCATATAGAGAACCTTACACCCAAATTTAATCTGGAGGAAGGCAAAAACCTTTAAAACATGGTTCAATTTGCCCCAGCAAAAGAAGAAAAATCTTTCCTGATCCCACAATTAGATATTCCATGAATCAACAATCTCTGGTGTTTCAATCTATAACTGTTAGTAGACAGTTATATTCTGTGCATTCAGAATTGTTTTAAAACAATTGAGTTTGGCTTGAACTAGTTCCAGAGGGTGTCTATTAAACATTTTCAAAGCTCTTACTGTGAGGGAAAACTTTCCCTTTGTGGAGGTTAAACCTCTTTTCCTCTATTCGCAATGAGTATCTCCTTATTCTTTTTTTTTTTTTTTTTGTTTACAAACTTTTTTATTTGGTACAAAAATTGGTACAAAACCGACATGGCATAAGTAATATTAGAGTTACAGAAATCTCCTTATTCTTTTTAATGAACCTAAAGTGAATAATTTTGCACCAAATTCACTATATGAACCATTCGTGTATTTATGGTGATCATACCCCCTTAAATGCCTTTTATCAAGGGAGAATACATTTAGTTCAGCTAATCTTTAATCATAGCTGAGATCCTCTTTGCCTCTTATCAATTTAGAAATAATATTCGGTATATATATCTGATGATGTCTTACTAATGCTTTGTTCAGGGACAAGATTATGTCACTATCTCTGGAGTATATACCTCTTCTAATACAAGAAAGTATTTTACTTTGTTTAGAAACTGCAGCTACAATCTATCAGAACATACACATAACATGTGCCATGCTGAACTTCATTTCTAAATAGATACAGAAATTTAGGAAGAATCTTCATCTTTATTAAATTTATACGTCCCAGCAGCGACAGGGGCAATTCCTCCCAGATCTTTAACTTTTTCTCCTTTATCACTGGGTCTAAATTCAGCATTTTAAAGTCTTTGACCTGTTGAGATACTATTATGCCGAGGTACTTAAGTTCTGATACCCACTTTAACGGTAGGTCTGGGGGAGCTGTGCCTTGTACCCCTTGGTCAATAGAGGATGTTTGATCCCATTGTGGTATCAGTTTTGTTGAGGATGATACATTTGTAACGTTTGTTCACTTCTTTTGTTTGGTCCACTTTAATGTTGGTTTTCATCTAGCAGATTGCGCAGTGTTTTTTTATCTTTTGTCTAACATATTTATCCTGTATTCAGGATTCTAAAAGTGCGACAATCTGTTTTCTCTGAGTGCAAGGTTTTACCATTTTTATTTTTTACTTTTAAATGTGCTGTATAATACTTCATAAATTCATGTGTGAAAAAAAAAAAAGTGAAATGTTCATAAAAGTCCAACTTCCCCTGAAAAACAAAATGGTGGACCTGTGTCATCTGCCAAGATGACCTGCTTGTGTACTTATCCTGCCAGTCGGTGGGAGCCTCTCTATTGCCTTTAGCCACTGGTCGCCAAGCCTGACCCCTCTCAAGGTACACTTTATGCAGACACCATTCTTGCGACACCACAGAATACACAAAAGTAGAGGGAGGAGAAGAGGAGGGGGGTTCTGGCAGTTTAGGAGGCATAAAAGCAGAGGAAGACATAAGTCAAATCTTACGAGATGGTTTTCAGTTCCCAAAAACCTTGCTTGTAATGCTGTAATCCTCAGTGACCCAGAGGACTCTGCTTCTCATGCCTCAGCAAACTTGTGGTGCATGGGCTCAATTATTCTTTACAGAGGAACCCAGAATTTGAGGCATCAAGGATAAGGATCATCATTGGTTGGCTACCCTCCTTGACCATTATTACAAGGGGAAAGTCTCAGAACTTATCCTGCCCTTGCAGAGGGAGCACAGGATGAACTATCTTGCGGACACCTTTAAAGATTAGTTTCTGTAACGCCTTTCCGGACTCTGGTAGGTTATAGTCTCATGGGAAAGCTACTTTTGAGGCTTCTGTTGGTCAAAGGAGAAGCAGTGAAGAAGGGGGCTGCCTCAGTGATGCATTTCAAATTTGTTTTAGTCCTCTGTGCTCTGCATCTGCATCATATGGTGGAAGATTATCTAGAGGCAAAAACAGACACTGGAAAAGTAAATGATCCACTGGGTTACTGGGTCATGAGAATATATAAATGGCCAGAACCTGCCCAGTATGCAATTGAGCTGCTGGGCTGCCCTTCATCCAGCATGCTTTCTGAATGGGCATTCAGTGCTGCCGGAGGTTTTGTGACAGATAAAAGAGCACTTCTGTTCACAGACTCTGTTGACCGACTGACATTTGTCAAAATTAATCAATCTTGGATTAGCAGCAGCTATCAAGCCCCTGATGCTGATGTAGCTGATTAAGTGTTTTGGGATCTCAAATCTCTACAAGACTGTCTAGGCTGCCTAGTTTTGTGGGTGTTGATTTTATCTTGAAGTAATTGTTTTGGTATAGGTTTTAACATCCAAGGACCAATTTCTCCTAAACTGTTTGACAGGGGCATCAAATTAAATGTTTTTACAGAAAGGCCAAATCTTGGCTTTTATCAAGAGTACCTCTAGAAGGTTACAGAGTGAAGGCACCACCAACACCCAAAGCCCAATTTTTCTGCACCTATTACTTCTATCCAAAGTCTGCAAATGAGACACCAGATTTATCTAAAAAAAATGTAATCTTGGCACGAGTGTACTATAATTTGGCTTCTTTACATAAGGCTTGCTCACTGTGGTGCAAAAATGTATTATTTCCATCCAAAGTCTGCCAAATCTCTAATCTTGTTCCTAGTGCACTAAATTGTGGCCTAATCATACAGACTGGCTCCCCAAGCCGTTGTTTACGAAATAAAGAAAGCTTGCATGGAAAATCAATTTCAGGGAAAAAGCAACAGGTTCTATACACGGTACAAATGTGCCACTTTACAGGCAAACTAAGGGGACCCCCAAGGCACTATATTTAAAGGAATTTTTCATTTTTATTGTTTCATTTTAAGTATCATTAAAATCACTGTCTTTAAAAACAATCTATTTTAAAAAAAAATTGCATTGATACATGTCCCCTAGGGCAGTAGCCAGGAGCCCATACATTTTTATCGCCAATAACTTGAATATAAGCCTTCAAAATGGAGACTTTTGATTTTTCAAGTTCTGGTCCCATATACTTTAATGGGGTTCTCTTTTGCACCCGAACTTTTGCAATGTTCCAGTATTCTGGTGCAAACTGAACCGGGGGGTGTTCTCTAATGATGAAAGAGAGGGAGTAAGAAGGAAAGCAAAGACAGACATCCCTGAGTGGGAGGCACCAAAGTCTCACAAGAAGCCCATTTCAAAAGTGTGAGAAGAACACAGCATTGCCCTGGGGGGAAGGGTAGAGCCAGTTTCCAGTGGCTAATGATGGTTTTGGTACTGTTTGTATACATATGAATCTTTAAGTAGAGGCCAACTAGTCCATGTTTTTACATAGGAAGCCATGGTTTCTCTGCTGATATGCACCAATTCCTCCATCTCTGCCACCTGATTAATTCATTCTGCAAAACCAATCTGATATCTTTGGCACCTTTGGTAGAGTTCCATAAACTGGGGATGAGTGTTTGGGCTTCATTTACCAAGTGTATAAGAAGAAAGTGCTTTTATTTGATGGGAAACATTTTGCTCTTGCTGAATTTCATTGCCACCAAAAGAATCTCTACATAATGCTTTGGGATCATCTATATAAAGTTTGTAAAATATTAGATTGAACCATGGTGTCCCATGGATCCTCTTCCTCCCAGTTGGCCATGAAAAAGTTTGCTCCCCCAGGAGCATATTTCTCTCCCATTACCACTCCCTTAGTTTGTGGGTAGAATGTATTATTGTGCCAAAAATAGTTACGTTTCATGGCCAACTCTAGGCCTTCCATTATGGAATCAATTTGTTTGAACTCTGACCTTCTTTCTAAGGTGCGTTTTACCCCTGTAAAACCATCTTTTTGTTTTATATTTGTATAAAGGAAATTTACATTAGTGTAGCCAAAATATAGTTATCTTTGTATTGTATTGTTTTTAATACTAAAACTAAATATTTGCTATCTTTTAAAAAAGAAGGTATTGGTTGTTACTAATTTTTGTAAATGAAAATCCAAAGATTCTCTTAGCCTTGAAAAGGGGAACCTTTTCATGGCCAAATGGGAGGAGGAAACCATGGGAAACATGGACCAATTCCAAATTTTTCAAACTTTAATAGATGACAGCGTTGTTATTTGGGAGAGTACCACAGAATCTTTGGAAGAATTTACAGTATAAGGTACATCATCAACAACAAGTAAAGTATGATATCTGCTTTACACAGCTTTTTCAGGAACTGAAGTTGGAGAGGCTTGGTCCACAGACAGACAGTCATCCTCTTGTAGCAATCTTTCAGCCTTTGGTTGATCCCTACTGTGGTTATTATGTTTTGCCAGGCGCACCTTACAAATAACAGCTCACTGGCTGGTTGCTGAATGGTGAAAAAACTGGCCTAAGATGATGGCTCAAGTCATTAACGTGGTCATTACCATATTTGATCAATGACATTACGAAGCATGCCAGCTGGCTTATTTTCAGTTGGTGGGTGGCCTGAAGTCGTCTGAAGTCGTCATTTTGCAGCTGTAGTTATAACCCCACTGAATGAATGGCTTCGGGCTGCAGCAGATCTGGCAATTCAGTTTGCCCGCTAGGCGACCTCCAAACAGCTTGGATTAAGGTTAGACTCACGGTTGGCCTGAACTCAAAGCTCATCCCTACTACTGACCGGTAGGGATGGGCTTCGAGTCAAACTCATGTTCGACTCGAACATTGCCTGTTTGTCTGTTCACCGAACAGCAAACAATTTTGGGTGTTCGCGGCAAATTCAAAAAGCACCCTGTAAAAGTCTGGGAGAAATCTCAAGTGCTAATTTTAAAAGTCTATATGCAAGTTATTGTCATAAAACATGTTTGGGGACCTTGGTCCTGCCCCAGGGGACATGTATCAATGCTAATTTTTTTTTTTTAAACGTCAGTTTTTTCAGGAGCAGTGATTTAATAATGCTTAAAGTGAAACAATAAAAGTGTAATATTCCTTTAAATTTCGTACCTGGGGGGTGTGTATAGTATGCATGTAAAGGGGCGCATGTTTCCCGTGCTTAGAACTGTCCCTCCACAAAGTGTCATTTTTGCAGGAAAAAAAGCTATTTAAAATCACTAGCGGCTATAATAATTTGCCAGGTCCCGTAATACAGAGAACAGTCATTGAAAGTCATTGATAAAAAAAAGCGTGGGGGTCCCCCCAAATTCAATTACCAGGCCCTTCAGTATGGTATGGAACCCCGGATCAAATTAAAAAAAAAAATGACGTGGGGTTCCCCCTAAATGTCCATACCAGACACTTCAGGTCTGGCATAGATTTTAAGGGGAATTCCACGCCAAATTAAAAAACCCAGGCTTCCCCAGTGATGTAAGGGTGACCCCGCACCCTCTGATGTAACGCAGGTTTCCGTTACATCAGAGGGGGGCGGGGTCACCCGTACGTCACATGGGAATACCAGTTTCCCCCTTGCGTTGCATCAGAGGGGGCGGGGTCAGGTGACCGAGTGCCCCGCTCCTCCTCTGCAGACAGAATCCCCTCAGTGTCTCCGTGGAGACAGGACTCGCAGCGCTGGACGTCGGAAGAGATCAGCCATCGCTGGACCCCGGAGCAGAGACCACCCGTTGCTGGATAGCAAGAGTGGATTACCACCGCTGGAATCTTTTTTACATTTTTTATATTTTTAATAAAGGACTTTTCCCAACAGTGTCTGTGTGTTTTTAACAATTTTTTACACTTTCTTTGTGAAATGGTAGGGGTACTTTTGTACCCCCTTACCATTTCAAACAGGGTGGGTGGGATCTGGGGGTCCCCTTGTTAAAGGGGGCTTCCAGATTCTGATAAGCCCCCCGCCCGCAGACCCCCAAAACCAACAGCAAGGGTTGTGGGGAAGAGACCCTTCTCCTCATCAACATGGCGACATGGTGCTTTGAGGGGTCACAGACCCCCAAAGCATCCTCCCAATGTTGAGGGCATGTGGCCTGGTACGGTTCAGGAGGGGGGGGGGCGCTCTCCCGTCCCCCCCTCTTTTCCTGCAGCCTGCCAGGTTGTGTGCTCGGATAAGGGTCTGGTATGGATTTTGAGGGGGACCCCCACCCCATTTTTTTTATTTGGCGTGGAGTTCCCCTAAAATCCATGCCAGACCTGAAGGGTCTGGTATGGATATTTAGGGGGAACCCCATGTAATTTTTTTTTTTATTTGACCGGGGGTTCCCCTAATATCCATACCAGACCTGAAGGGCCTGGTAATTGAATTTGGGGGGACCCCCACGCTTTTTTTTTTTTTCAATGACTGTTCTCTGTATTACGGGAGCCAACAATTAATTATAGCCGCAAGTGATTTTAAATAGCTTTTTTCCTGCAAAAATTACACAAAATGTGCAGGGACAGTTCTAAGCACAGGAAACATGCACCCCTTTACAGACATACTATACACACCCCCCAGGTACGAAATTTAAAGGAATATTACACTTTTATGGTTTCACTTTAAGCATTATTAAAATCACTGCTCCCGAAAAAATTTCAGTTTTTAAAACTTTTTTTTGTATTGATACATGTCCCCTGGGGCAGGACCCGGGTCCCCAAACACTTTTTTATGACAATAACTTGTATATTAGCCTTTAAAATTAGCACTTTTGATTTTGAACGTTCGAGTTCCATAGACTTTAATAGGGTTCTAAAGTTCACACAAGCTTTAGGTTTGTTAGCAGGTTCTGGTGCGATCCAAACAGGGGGGTGTTCGGCTCATCCCTACTGACCGGTTAGATGGTCTGCAAAAAGTGTCTGCAGCCAGTTATACAAAGGTAGATTGAACTGTCTAGGTTTAGCGCAATTTCAATGTTTACATGTTAGCACTTGTAAGTAATTACTTTCACATGTTGCTTGGAATTTTACTTGCAGTTTGTGATTGATATTTTAATTGTATCCTGGATATGTACAAATGGAGTACTTTTCACATTAAAGCGGGATTCCACCCTAAAGTGGAACTCCCGCTTTTCGGAACCCTCCCCCCCTCCGGTGTCACATTTGGCACCTTTCAGGGGGGAGGGGGTGCAGATACCTGTCTAAGACAGGTATCTGCACCCACTTCCGGCATAAACTCCCGTGGGAGTTTACGCAAGTTCCTGTCCCGGCGCACTGTCTGCTGGGACACACACGTGTCCCGGCAGACAGCGCTGAAGATTCTCATTGCGCCGCGCGACTCGCGCATGCGCAGTAGGGAATCGGGAAGTGAAGCCACTTCCTGATTCCCTCACCGAGAATGGCGCCGGCTACAGCAGAGAGCCGAGCGAGCGATCGGCCTCTGCTGCCGACACCGCTGGAACCAGGGACAGGTAAGTGTCCATTTTTTAAAAGTCAGCAGCTGCAGTATTTGTAGCTGCCCGCTTTAAGCAAAACATGCATAATATCTTAACCAATTTGCTGTTTCTCTATCATTTTAGTTTCTATTTTAAAACAAGCAATTGTCAGAATAAAGCATGTGATGTAGCCCAAAGAATACACCTAAAACATATAGATAATGTTTACTTGCTCTATATGATTAAATAATGTGTGATTCATACTAACTGAAACAATACTATTTCCGTTACATAGAGTTTTACAGATATCCATAACATACTTAAATGGATTTTCCTAATTTTTCCTCAATTTTGCCTTGGAAATGGCTTGATGGAACTTACTTTGAGACAAGTGAAATTTGACCTAATAAACAGCTTTGGAATTGATTCGTACATCAGTCCATTTCATATGGATTTTCTTGGGTGGACATTTACTGCAATGGTAATACAAGGGAGCCTCTTATTTTTCTTGAGACTTGTGATAAATGGACAATCATTTCAAAGAAAAAGGTGAGATTTTAACAGTATGTACAATTCCTTTAACAAATTGTACATAATTGATACTTTGTGCAGCTAGGCTGAATAGGCTGAGAAGGTCTATTTTGTAAATGCAGAGATTGGGTTTAACAGGACTCTAGTAATATGATGTTATATGATTGTGAAAACAATGGTATTCTACCATAAAAGTGCAATAATAATAATAATAATAATAACAATAAAAATATTAACACGCTTCTGGAATACTGATATATATGGTAGTAAGTTCAAATGAACAATTATTAACATTAGACCATTAACATTAGTCTCTCACCTTTTGGGAGCATTCATTCTAATACATCTATTAAAGTCATAGAAGTATAAACACTTTAATTTTGTCAGAAGTAAATATGCAAGATGAGCAATTAAGAGAGAGATGCAAAATAATATTCTTACTTTATTAAAATAGCCAGCAGGAACAGGTTCTAGTCTAACATGTTTTGCACTAGGCAGAGTACTTTCTCAGTCATTCTTTTGAGAAAGAACTGTGTCTAGTATGAAACAGGTCAGAATAGAAGCTGTTCCTGCTAGCTATTTTAACCATTTCAGTTCCACACTATAGCCTAATGATGGCTATAGTGCAGTCCTCCAGTTCTGGGAGGGTGTTCATGGATGTTCTCCCAGAACCCCACCCTCTGTGCGCCCCCTAGGTCATGCCTTGGGCACACTTTCTGACTGCTGTATCCTTTGAACACAACTGACCACAGATCGTGGCAAAGGGACAATCACAGTGGCCCCTTACCATATGATCAGCTGTGTCCAATCACAGCTGATCACATGTAAACAGACTTGCCAGGTTTCAGTAGTCCTTTCCTCATGCACTGTGTCTGTGTGAGGAAAGAAGAGCTGATAACTGGCAAGGCTCTCAGTACATTCTTTACACTGATGGGCACTGATTATCAGTGCCCTGATTATGAGTGCAGCCCCAACAGCAAAGCTTATCAATGCCCATCAGTGCAGCCTCATCAATGCCTTCTCATCAGTGCCCATCAGTGCAGCTTATCAGTGCACATTAGTGTTGCCTTATGAATGCCTGTCTGTGCCGCCTCATCACTGCAGCCTCATCAGTGACCATCAGTGCAGCCTCATCAATGTCCATTAGTGCAGCCTCATTAGTGCCCATCAGTTTAACCACATCAGTGCCCATCAGTGAAGAAGAAAAAATACTTACCGTATTTATCGGCGTATAACACGCACTTTTTCCCCCTTAAAATCGGGGGAAAGTCGTGGGTGTGTGTTATACGCCGATACCCAAAAAAAAATGACAAAAATCGGTTGCGGCGCCGAAAAATCGGCCGAAAAAGACCGAAGCCGGCTGTTCAGCTCCGCTCGGAGTCCCGCCTCCCTGCGCTCGCTCCCGAAACAGCAGGGAGGCGGGACTCTGAGCGGAGCTGAACAGTCGGCTCGGTCTTTTTCGGCCGCACTTCGGCCGCGCATGCGCGGTATTTCTCACGGCGGGAAATTTAAACGCTGGCGAACTTCAACTGACACTAGCAAGCTGCAAATGACACTAGCAAGCTGCAAATGACGCTGGGCAGGCTGCAAATGACGCCGGGCAAGCTACAAATGACGCTGGGCAAGCTACAAATGACGCTGGGCAGGTTGCAAATGACGCTGGGCAGGTTGCAAATGACGCTGGGAAAGGCTGCAAATGACGCTGGGCAAGCTGCAAATGACGCTGGGCAAGCTGCAAATGACGCTGGGCAAGCTGCAAATGACGCTTAAATGTAAGTTTTTTTTTTTCCTAAACTTCTCTCCTAAAACTTTTTTTCCTTAAAATTCCCTCCTAAACTTGGGGTGCGTGTTATACGCCGGTGCGTGTTATACGCCGATAAATATGGTATTTGCATTTTATAATAGAAACATTTTGTTTGTTAAGCAGAAAAAAAAAAAACTCAGTGGTGATTAAATACCACCAAAGCAAAGCTCTGTCTGTCTATGGGTATTGAGTTACATGACTGCAAAATTGACATTCAAAGTGCCACAGCAATGAAAGCTTAACATTGGCCTGGGCAGGAAGGGTGAAAATGCCCAGTATTGAAGAGGTAATAAAAGAATATCATTGTTCATCTTGGTGTGTGGCATTCCTGTTGTTTATACAATTGATTGCTTCTGTGGAGACGATCCATCACCTGATATGTGATTGTGAAGTAAGGAGCCTGATCTTGTCTGAAGCGACATGTGAAATATTTGACATTGGATGCAAGTGGGGCAGATTTAGTTATGACCCAAAATTTCACAGAGCATAGCATATTTGACTTTTAAGCATGTTGGCGTTGTTTTACATTTTAGATTATTACCTGTAGGAATGTCACTACCACTTCATCCATGTCAGTCTTTCATTACTCTGCCACTATAGAAAGTGGTGAGAGTGTGTATATAATCCAAACAATGCTCTAAATTTGAAAAAGATCCTAAATCACCAAATATTGCAGGACAGCTTTAACTGTATGCAGATGTTCTTTTGACATTTTTAGGGTATTTGTTATAGTCAACGATGAGATAAATATTGACTGCTATAATTTTTTGGGGGATTTGTAAACATTTTTCCAGACATGAATCACCATTATATGACAGTTCCAATGACAAGGATGTTGAAATTGAACGTGGAAGGGTGCTTGGTGGAATGGCTCCTAACGATATACTTCTACTCTACAATCTCAGAAAATCTTACCAAAATAACATTGTGGTGAAGGACATCTGCTTAGGCATCAAAGCAGGAGAAGTATATATTTTTGTCTTAAAACCTTTGTCTTAGTTTCACTATGCTTCTAAAAGAGTATGAAAATGATAAAAAACATTCAACTACCAACATTATCAGTGTGTAAGCCCTTTAAAGCTTAAATTAAACATGTGGTCTACATAAGAATGTGTAAATAATTGAATATTCCCTTGTTGACATTTGTAGCTACAGGCACTGTGGAATAATTCATACTTTAGTTTTGAAAGTTATTCTCTCAGCAGCAGAGGACTTAAAGGCTGCAGGGAGGAAGTTCAGGGTTAGCTGACCAGGTGTAGATAAGGATTTCAGTTATTCCGTTGTGAACTTCCAGTATATATTTCACCACAATGCCTGCAGCTACATAGATCAGTGAGATCTTGTTGTAAAGCTCATTTTCTTATTAAGAATATGTTAATATTTGAATGTTAATAGCCTGGCCACAGGCTCACATATAAAACACCTCAATGACTCCAGTTTAAAAACTCAAGTTTCTCTGGTGACTTTGCAACTCTAGCTTCCTAGAGTCTAACCGCATTCTCAAAAGTAGCTAGATGACATTGTGCATGAATGGTCAAAGATATTTCTAAAACATTTGCAGTGGGTGTGAGTGGATGTTTGCATTCTGATGCCCACTGTAATGTCCAAGAAAATAACGATGACAGATATACTCTATAATAGCTGTTTCTTTTTTATTTGTGTTGAATTTGTTTTCAAAAAAATCAAGAGATTCTATAGCTTAGGATTATAGTTAAATATTTATATATATTTTTAGAAATAAAATGCTGCTGTCAGCCAGGTTCCTAATTATTATTATTATTACCAATTGACTTACCTGTTTACTGAATGGTTGAAGTAAAGAAAGGAAAAACAAGAATGGGGGAAATTGTCAGAACACTGCACTCTCAGAATGCCTCACCATTTTAACACATGGAATGCTCAGAACTAAGGATAAACTGGCAAAGCAGTGGCTGTAACATTCACCAAACATTCATTCCATTGCAGGTGTATGTTCCTGGTCCACATGCTTTAACTCCACCTTTGTTAAGAAAAAAAACATTCCCCTCTGGGTGATCTATGGACATTGCAAGGGTTTTAACAAACTTTGCTTCAGATTCCTACCTTTTGTTATTCTGAAGAAATCCCTGTGTGTTTCTCTGTGCCCATGGGCCTAGTGAGTCTAATAGGAGTGGTTTTATAATCATCAACCAGCTGCCGCACCTGCAAGGTCTGCATGCCTTGGGACCTGATTTCCTATTGGGAGTATATCACCAAAAATAAAATTTTTGTTGCAGGGGATGCAAACAATATGACTTGTATCTTAGTGCGGACTTCTGAGAAAATCAGTGAGCCAATCACACAAGCAGGAAATTATCTTTCTGTGGGGCATTCTGTACACATCATGTGTACATAACACCTCCAGGTAGACAT
Source organism: Lithobates sylvaticus (assembly GCA_028564925.1). Classification (NCBI taxonomy): domain Eukaryota; kingdom Metazoa; phylum Chordata; class Amphibia; order Anura; family Ranidae; genus Lithobates; species Lithobates sylvaticus. The sequence continues at coordinate 336,282,476 of CM053030.1, read as the reverse complement.
ATTGCATTGCATTTTACAGAAAATTATGATAATTTTTAAGTACACTCTATTACAATATGACTTGTGTCGCAATTGTATATGCTACATATTTTTCTTATTTGCACATTTTTTTCCCATGCAAGTGAAGTTACCCTTTAACCGCTTCAGATCCGCGCTATAGCCGAATGACGGCTACATCGCAGACCTACTTTGCTGGGAGGGCATCAATAGACGTCCTCCCGTGCTCGAGCGGCCTGCGCGCCCCCTGCAGGGCGTGCGCAGCGTGCTCTGTGATCAGAAAGTCTGAGACTCACTGGATCACAGATCGGAGTAAGGGGTTGATCCTGACCCCTTACCACGTGATCAGCTGTCAGCCAATGACAGCTGATCATGTGATGTATACAGAGCCAGTAATTGGCTATTTCTTTTTCATACATCATGGGACACAGAGTCAGGCTAATATTCATTACCTGCTGGGTTATACTTCATCATCAGGTGAATGGACACTGGTAGACCAAAGGTCTTCAGACAGGAAGTGATCCTCTATATAACCCCTCCCATACAGTACTTTCATTTTTTACCAGTGTCTGCAAGGTGGATGGCACAGTTTTGTTTGAGCTCTCTGAGCTCCAGGTCTCTAGTCCCCCAAATGGTTCCAAAATGAATCAAGGGATTGACCGATCAGATCCATTTAACACAGGCTTTTATGCTTAGATAAATGGTACCCGAGCCTCGCAAAGAAGACTCAAGATCCTGCAAGGTTTTGCCTGTAATGTGGCCTCCAGGCGCTGGACCCTGCGGAGTGGAAATCCTGGACAACACAGCACTAAGGCATTTCCTGCAGGGTGTTGTACAGGTCCAAGGGAGTGGACCCTAAACATGAAAAGGGTACCCAGTCCTTGAAGATCCAGGTGACAGGAACCCGCCATGAAGGGTGAAGATTGGGACCTTAGTTTCTAAGTGGCCCCGCGCCTGGACAGGTAAATTAAACCCCTCTATTTTATTATTGTGGGTGTCCTAGTGATTGTAATAAGCAGTCAAGCTAGCTAAAAACTTGAAACCTGCGTGCAGTGACCATACGGGGGAGTTCTGGGCTAGCTGTGGGTGTTTGCAAAGTGTACCCCTTTTGCTTGTGTCTGGCAGTTTTTTACCTATATGATGGTGCACAATGGTGCGTCATTTCGCTTGGTTCACCATGGCGCACGTGCGTTCGCAGGTGTGTCGCTCAGCAGTTTGTTTGTTTGGCGGCCATAGCGCACACGGCTTTGCTGCACATACGCCGTAGCCTTTATCTGGTCGCACAAAGATTTGTGTCATACGCCAGTACAGTCACACTTTTGCTGGGACCGCACACATGCGTGCGCAAGCACGCACAGAACGTTCCGGTGCACACAGTTTTGTAGGCCAAGCATGTGGTGCTTCCAGAAGGAAGCTGTGGGACACAGAGCAGGCTCTGAACAGACACTTGCAGTGGTTTATTTTTCCTTAGCCGGGTCACGTGAGTCACCATGTGTTGCTTGGCAAGCTAAAGGTGATTAGCAGGATTGTTGCATAGGGGCTTGGTAAACCCTATTAAAGGGTCTCCCTTCTGAGGTGTTTTAATACTACACCCAAGTACTCTTTGTTTGTGGCTATTAAATGTCTTCCAAAAAGAGGAGTGGGACTAACACCACAGGGAAGGGCACACCTATGTCGTCAGTAGTTCCTGATGAACCTAGTCGTATCCCTAGTGTTGTATCCCCTGAAGGACCAGAGGCTTCTGGGCAATCTGAGCCGATGCTGCTTCACCCTTTATCACTAAGGATGAACTGTCCTCAGTCCTAGCCAGGTTAGAGCACATGATTGCTGGCATGATTGCCTCTATCCCGCAGGGTGGCAGGAAGCATGACAGATCCCCCTCCCCGGAGTCTCCTAGTCTGGAGCAGGAATGGGTTGAGTATGGGGAGGAGCTTAAAGCTTGGGATTCCGATTCAGATGAGTCTGCTTCCGAGCAATCTGGACAACAAGATATCCAGTTGATGTCTATCTCTCAGTCGCAGAGGCTTTTGATCATCTCTCTGACTCTGACCCAAATGGTTCGTTCTGCCTTTAAGTTGCCTCTTGCAGAGGCGACTGAGCCCCCCTGGTCCTCTTTGGGATCTTGGAGGCCTCTTCAGGTCGCACAGACTATCTCTCTACACCCCCTGTTGGAAAAGGCGGTGTACGCTGATTGGGAACATCCTGACAGGACTTTTGTTCCTCCTTAGAGGTATTCCTTTTTATATCCCATGGATATAGCCGTAGATGCAGCAGTCTCTTCCTTAAACAAGAACTTAACTTGTCCAGTAGATAATGCACAGGGCTTGAAAGGCCCTGTTGACAAGAAATTGGAGTTATTATTAAAGGCTTCCTTTTCTTTGACCAGTTCAGCTGTTCAGCCAGCTGTTGCAGCAAATAGTATTTGCCAGTCCGTAAAGGATCAGGTCAAATGACCTGATAGACCTAACCAGGAGGATGATCTGCCTGAAAGTAAGACAGATATTCCTTGAGCGCTGTGTTTTGCTGTTGATGCTTTAAAGGATTCAATACAGCAGGTTTCTTGTCTGTACATATGCGCAGACTTTTATGGCTTAAGAACTGGTCAGCCGAGCTTCCTTGTAAAAAGTTATTGTCAGGTTTCCTGTTTCATGGGGAACGTTTATTATACAAATATATCCAAAAGATTTCTGGAGGGAAGAGTTCTCTACTTCCTGTGAAGAAAAGCACCAGACGTCCCTCATTTAAAAACCCAGGGACTTCTTCCTCAAATATCTCAGCGACAGGGCGGTTCCGCCGCCAACAGGGTGCTATGGCCAGGGGCAAGCCGCAAGTCCATGGCCAAAAAAGGCTCTGGGTCAAAAATTCTTCTAAACCCAGCTCTCTTTTTGAGGGGATGCCCCCACTCCATCAGGTGGGGGGGGGGGCTGTTGCACTTTAAGGACATTTTGGAAAGCAACAATTCAGGTTGAGTGGGTCACCTCAATTATATCTTGCGGTTACAAGCTGGGGTTTCCCCTCAGAGGTTTCTAAGATTCAGCGTTCCCTCTGATCCTCCAAAAATAAACGTATTGCTTAAGGCACTACATTATCTAGTGCATCAAGGAGTGATTGTAGAGGTTCCTGTATTGGAAAAGGCCACAGGGTTTTACTCAAACCTGTTTACGGTTCAGAAACCAAACAGGGACACATGGCCCATTTTGGACCTAAGGTCTCTGAACAGGTATCTATTGCTACAGTCCTTTCAAGTGGAGTCTGTCCGCACAGTAGTAACCTGACTTTCTAGCCTCCATCGATATAAAAGATGCATATTTACGTATTGCGTATCTTTCAGCCTCATCAGAGGTTCCTATGTTTTGCAGTAGAATAACGTCATTTTCAGTTTGTGGCCCTTTGTGCTTGCTACAGCTCCTCGGGTGTTCACAAAGGTCCTAGCACCAGTACGGGGTCTTTTAAGGGCCCAAGGGATTCTGGTGCTCGTGTATCTGGACGACCTCCTGATCAGAGATCACTCAGTACAGGCTCCAGAACAGAGCATAATATACACAGTGCGGTATTTGAAAAGCTTAGGCTGAATCATACATACCGAAAAGTCAGCCTTGAGACCATGTAAGGCAAGGGTCTCAAACGGGCGGCACTCCAGCTGTTGTGAAACTACAATTTCCATGAGGCATTGCAAGGCTGACAGTTACAAGCATGACTCCCACAGGCAGAGGCATGATGGGACTTGTAGTTTCACAACAGCTGGAGGGCCGCCAGTTTGAGACCCCCGATGTAAGGAGTCCAGGGCTTAGTACGCATGCACCAATGGCGCATTGTCGCAAGAGGAAATCCGTGCCAACTGAGCATGCACCAAAGACGCCTGCGCAGAAGACTTGATGGAAAAAGGCAGGAAAATACCCAGGACGCGCACAAGGATTGACCTCAACATGATGGAAAAAGGCGACATCAAACTTCCCTATATAAGCCCAGCCCAGACACTGCCAAATTCCTGGATTATCTTCAGTCCCCCCTTGTTCCTGTGCTAGTGTGTGATCTGTCTGAACTTGTTGTGACCTGGAAACCTATTTGACTACTCTTGATTGCTGCTTGCCATTGACCTCGGATTTGTACCTTAACCATTCTACTTCTTTTTCCCTTTTGTACTCAGCTGCCAGATTGGAACCGACCCCGGCTTGGATCTCGACCATTCTTCTTCTGAATAAACCCTTTTATACTTTGTTGCCCAACAGGACTTGACCTCGGCTCGGATCTAGGACTAAGGCTTGCACAGTGCTCCGCCCCCCTGGGTCCCGTGCCACTCGGTGTCCACCAAGTCTCTGTCTCCATCTCCAGGGGCTTCAAGGACCTGAGGTGCAAGGGAGGCCTTCCCACTAATTTGGTCTCACATCAGGTACGTGGCCCTCATGACAGAGTAATCCAGCCATGTCTGAGACTGAAGGGAGAGTCCTATACTGCACTCACTGTCTTCTTTCTTCAATGCCATGGCAATGCTCTATGATGACCCAAAACAAACCACCACGGCTGAAACAGTGTTGACCTCTCTACAACAGGGGAAACGCCCTGTTGAGGACTACGTAATGGAATTCCGCAAGTGGGCTGCAGACACTGCTTGGAACGATGCTTCCTTGCGCCATCAGTTTCGCTCGGCCTGTCTGAGCCCCTCAAAGACGAATTAGCAAGAGTGGGGCTCCCTGATACATTTGAACCTACAATTCAGTTGGCTATCCAGCTTGTTTGCAGACTCAAAGAACGTCGCAGGGAACGATCAGGTATGGCTCGTCCCACATGGATGTACCCATGGCTCCACACCTGAGAACCCCTGAGAACTCCTGAGACCCACGCATCAACCCCAATTCATGACGCAGAATGCTTAGTTCGTGCACCCCTCACACCCGAAGAGCGACAACGCCGTCACCTGAACAATCTATGCTTGTATTGTGGTGGAGTGGGTCACTTTCTTCAGGGATGTTCCATTAGGCCAAGTAAGTGGATTGAACCCCCATCTTTTTTCACCGTATATTGATAAATCCTCACATCTCACTCTCTGCCTCTTTGCATTGCAGATACCGGGAAGGATAATCCAAGTAGCAGCCATTATTGACTCTGGGGCTTGTAGCTGCTTTATTGACATCCACTTCTCCAAAAAGTATGGAATCCCACTATGCAAGAAGCCCCAGCCATTTACCGTTCATCTGGCAGATGGCTCCACACCAACCTCGGGTCCCATAACCCATGAGACCACCCTCATATTGGCCACCACCGAAGCAGACCGTCAGGAATATCTTCGCCTGGACATGATTTCTTCCCCCACTTTATCGGTTATTTTGGGGTTACCTTGGCTTCGAAAGCACCAGCCACAGATTGATTGGTCCCCTGAAGTTGCGTCTATCGGCTCACCATATTGCTTACACCACTGTTTCCCATAATGAGCCTGTTTAAAGCTTCAACCCCTTTTCACAGATGACAACACTCTTCTCCCCCTGGTTTACAGATATTTCCTGGACGTCTTTGACAAGAAGGGGGCTGAATCCCTACCGCCTCGCCGGCCGTATGATTGCCCCATTGAGCTTCTTTCTGGGTTTGCAATACCATTTGGGAGGATCTTCCCACTCTCTGAGCCTGAATTAGAAGTCCTCTGAAAATACATTGATGACAATCTTAGGAAAGGGTTCATCCGGCCCTCTACCTATCCTGCTGGCACTGGACTCTTCTTTGTGGAAAACAAGGACCATTATTTAAGACCATGTATCGACTACAGAAAATTGAACAGTATCACAATCAAGAATCAATACCCATTGTCTCTAGTCCCTGAGCTCATTCAGAGGTTCTGCACTGCCATGGTCTTCTCAAAATTGGACATATGGGGGGCCTACAATTTAATACGGATAAGAGAGGGCGATGAATGGAAAACGGCCTTTCGTACTAGGTATGGTCATTTTGAGTATTTGGTCATGCCATTTGGGCTGTATAACGCCCCAGCAATTTTCCAACACTTGGTGAACGACATCTTTCAGAATTTTCTTGACCTCTTTATGATAGTGTACTTAGATAACATCCTTGTTTTTTCCCCTTCCCCCGAGGCACATCACATCCACACATCAAAAGTCCATCAAAAGTCCTTTTTCGCCTCCAAGCCCATAAACTCTACAACAAGCTTGAAAAATGTGCGTTTGAGAAACATACCATACAATTCCTTGGCCTCATTATTTAGACTTCTGGCATCTCCATGGACCCCAAGAAGGTAACTGCAGTTCTTGAATGGCCAGTACCCTCGGACCGTAAGAGCGTCCAGAGGTTCGTGGGATTCGTCAATTTTTATAGCAGATTCATCAAAGGCTTCTTGTCAATAATTTCTCCTATCACACAACTCACCAAGCAAAACAGCTGTTTGCTGTGGTCCAAGAAACAATTCACCTCTGCACTTGTCCTTTGTCATCACAACCCAACCCTGCCTTACTTGTTGGAGGTCAATGCTTCAGAGATTGCAGTTGGGGCAGTCCTTTCTCAGCACCAGAAAACCACAGCCATCTTGCATCCTGTTGCCTTCTTTTCCAGGAAGTTGTCCCCAGCCGAAAGGAACTATGATGTAGGGGACCGGGAACTCCTTGCTATTAAACTAGCCCTGAAAGAATGGCGGATCTATTGGAAGGAGCCTCGCACCCTATACTTGTCTACACTGATCATAGGAATTTGGAATACCTCCGTACAGCTAAACGTCTCAGATGTAGACAAGCCAGATGGGCTCTCTTCTTCACCCAATTTCAAATGCATATCATGTACCGTCCGGGATCCAAGAATTGTAAACCTGATGCTCTATCCCGCATGTATCCCACATCAGATAATTCGCCAACGACGGATGCGATACTCCCTGCCTATAATTTCTTCCTACTTACGGATGACCACTTGTCCAGGGGAATGGTCCCTACAGCCAGAGGTGTTCCAGGAAATTTGCCAATGTTGGGGATGGCTAGAGGTCGACCTACTGGCATCCAGGTTCAACAACAAGCAGTTTGTGTCTGGAACATGAGATCCTCTGGCAATTGGAGCAGATGCTCTAATAGTTCCATGGAACCAGTACTCCCTGGTTTATGCTTTCCCTCTGATCCCTCTCCTTCCACATTTGTTACGCAGGATTCAGAGAGAGGGGGTTCAGTCATTCTGGTGGCACCAGCCTGGCCCAGAAGGCCCTGGTTCCCGGAGATTGTGAGACGGACAATAGACGGGCCATGGACGCTTCCATGTCACCACGATCTACTGTCTCAAGTTCCTATATCCCACCTCAATTTACAGTCTCTAAATTTGATGGCATGGCTATTGAAGCCAGGGTGTTAAAGGACTGTGGCATCTCAGGACCAGTGGTGTCTAATCTAGTAAATGCTAGAAAAGCTGTCACTAGGAAGATTCATCATAAGGTCTGGAAGACTTATATTGCTTGGTGTGAAGCCAGAAAATGGCATCCTATATGTGATTGTGAGAATTCTTCCTTTTCTACAGTCAGCTGTGGAAATCAAATTGGCTTTGAGTACAGTCAGAGGTCAAGTTTCGACCCTATCAGTATTCTTCCAAAGGCCTTTAGCCTCCCATTCACTGATCCAAACCTTTATACAAGAGGAAACTCGCTTGCTTCCCCCCCATTAGGTCACCTATGTGTCCTTGGGACTGGAACTGTGCTGTCTGTGTTACAAAAACAACCATTTTAACCTATTAAGGAAATTCCATTAGACTTGCTGTCACGCAAACTAGCCTTCCTGATGGCTATCGCCTCAGCTAGAAGGGTGTCGGAGTTGGTGGCCCTTTCATTCAGGGAACCGTACTTGATCCTTCACCATGGTCATGTTACGACCTGTTCCATCCTTTTTGCCAAAAGTGGTGTTTCATTTAAATCAGGACATTATTTTGCCTTCTTTTTTCTCTCAGCCTTGTTAGGTGGAAGAGAGACGACTGCATTCTTTGGACGTTGTCCGGGCAGTCAAGGTTTATTTGTTTAGATCTGCAGAGATCTGAGGATCAGACTCTTTTTTTGTTTTACCAAAAGTACCCAAGAAGGGGCAGGCAGCTTTCAAAGCTTCCACTGCCAATTGGGTCCATCAATTGGTCATTCAGGCCTACGGTCTGAAACATAAAGCTCCTCCCTTTAGGGTGAGAGCTCATTCTACCAGGGGTGTAGGAACCTCATGGGCTTTTCGCCATCGGGTATCTGTGGCTCAGATTTGTAAGGCTGCTACCTGGTCTTCAGTGCATACGTTCAACAACATTTTATCAAGTGGATGTTCGAGCAGCCGAGGATTCGGCTTTTGGCCGCAGTGTACTGTGAGCTGCCGTTTAAGTTCTGATGGCTATTGTTTGGCAGGATGTCTACCTCCCCTCAAGCCTATTGCTCTGGGACGTCCCAGCAGGTAATGAATATTAGCCTAACTCCGTGTCCCATGATGTATTAAAAAAAATTGGATTTTTACGTCATACTTACCTGTAAAATCCTTTTCTTTGAGTACATCATGGGACACAGAGATCCCGCCCCTCTTTTTTGAGGATTTAGTGCTTGCTACAAAAGTACTACCTGTATGGGAGGGGTTATATAGGGGATCACTTCCTGTCTGAAGACCTTTGGTCTACCAGTGTCCATTCACCTGATGATGAAGTATAACCCAGCAGCTAATGAATATTAGCCTGAATCTGTGTCCCATGATGTACTCAAAGAAAAGGATTTTACAGGCAAGTATTTTTTTTAAATCTTAAGAGGCTTAATTTCTGAGATTTGACCCAGCACAGAAAAATAGATAATAACGCCATAGCGGGGGAAGGAGTGTGGGACTCATCATAGACATCTGTGAATATCTGAAAAATCTTTGACCAAAAAGTACGGATAGGATTACACTTCCACCAGATGTGCAGGTACTTACCTTTCTTTGTATGGCAAGGCCATCAAATGTCTGAAGAAGTAGGTAAAATCATGTTAATGGAAGCCGGGTTACGGTACCATCTGGAGAGTACCTTATAATTTTCATCTTGAATATTATTGGACGTTGAAGATTTTTATAGTGCTATAGACTTTTTGGAAGAAATGGTGCTGGAAAGAGCACACTTTAAAATGCTGATTGAGGAAATTATTTCTACATGTGGAAAATAAATAAGATCTTCCTAAGTGTTAAGCTTCCGCATACACATTAACATAAACAATTATAACATGATATTCACTTTACCATTTATGTTTTTTTTTTCTCTAATACTTGATAGTGCTTTGGACTTCTTGGAGTAAATGGTGCTGGGAAGAGCACACTCTTTAAAATGTTGATTGGGGAAATAATCCCTACATGTGGAAAAGTAATGATAAGATCTTCCAAAGGGTAAGTGGTAAATCTGAAAATCTACAGATAATTACTTAATTGTAAGACATGGAGCCACAATTAATTGTATGGCACATTAGACACTGTAGCGTCAGGGTGCCTGTAAAACAGGTTAAAATTTACAGGAAAAGTGATTGATTGGGATATATGTTCCTCCATGGATTCTTAGATTTACAATCTAAGGTAATACCAGCAAAGACTTCAGGGTAAAGAAGGATAGTTTTTTACCCTATGTTGGTAAAGTCTGTTCCCGGGCTGGTTTTATTGGGAGTCTGATAGAGCTCTGGGTGGGACAGACTCCTAAGTCCATGGACCGCAGTTTAATGTTTTCCTTTCAGGTCTTGATTAAGGCAGCTGGTCCTAGCTCTCAAGGAGAGAGAGTGTGTCTCCATGTAAGAGTGAGATTCCCAGCTCAGATGCTATACAAACACAAGAAAGCAGGCGGACTTGGTCTACCGTTGCTGAAAGACTACTATGTAGCAGCAATAATAGATCAACTTAAAGACTGGTACCCCCAATCAGAATCTAGCACCAATTAGAACAGGCATGGGTATTTCCGAGAAACCTTCAATCACTGCTCATAGCTAGTAACTTAAGTAATTCTAGTATACAAATAGATCACCCTACTATCCAGGCTTCCTTGCAAGCCTGGGAATATCTCAAAATCTCACATAATCTAGCTAAGAGGACTATTAACATCCCTATACCTCTTGACTCTTTCCACTGGACAATCCCAAACTTAAACCTTACAGCATGGGGAAAAAAAGATGTGAAACTAATACATAACCTCACTCAGGGATATGAACTCCTACCATTCGCAGATGTCCAATCTAAATTTGACATCCCTCCCTCAGAATTTCTAGCCTATATCCAAATCTCTTCCTGGTTCAAACAAGCACACAGAACACACACTTCTATCTCAGAAAATATCTGGAACCATCTCCATGGCAAAGATCCCAAAACTAAAGGTATCTCATTGATTTACAACTATTTACATGGTAAATCCTCCTTTGTTAAATATAAGCACCTCACTAAGTGGGAAACTGAAATTGGGAAAACATTTACAGAAAGACAATGGCTTGTGGCAACAAGCAATAACATGAGATTCTCAAGATGTTCAAACTATGAGGAACTGGCGGCAAAGTTCAGGTTATTGTGCCAGGTTATTGTGGCCAAGTTCTCCAAGACCAACTCTAACCTATGTTGGAGGGGCTGTGACCAGGTGGGGACACTGATCCACATGTTGTGGTCATGTCCCCACCTTCGCAGCTTCTGGAACGAAATTTTTAAATTAATAGCGCACATAACAGGTATACTTACTATCCCTGTTCCTGAAAAAGCAATACTAAGTATAGACATTGATGTTTATCCACCCTCTGTGAGGTCAATCGCAATGCACATAATATTTGCCGCCAGATCCTTATTTGTACAAAAATGGAAATCCAATGATATTCCAACGAAAAGAGAAGTCATAACCAAAATTAATATTATCTCAGAATATGAAAAAATCCTAGCATTCAAAGATGGCAATGGCGCCAGATATATGTCAAACTGGAAACTCTGGAACTCTGTACACAAGGTCACACATTGAAATCGAAATTTTTCTACTTCATCTCTCTCTGTGGCAATAGAAAACACCTGCACCCCATCCCCCACCCTCTTCCCTTGTCTTTCCTCCCCCCTCTCCCCCTACCCCAGTTATAAGTTTTATGCAACTACCAACATAATGCCTCCTAGGCGAGTTAACAATACCCTTCAGGTTTATACTGGAACCAACCAGTCTACTTTCTCTATAAAAGTCAGAAATGACTAAGTAATCGATGTTTAAAGATTGTCTACTGAATTATTATAAACATGTAAGCACATGATACCGAGTTCTGTATTGTATCCATAGTTTGTAACCTAAAGATTTCTACTGTATTGTTATACTGTTTATTTTTTCAAATAAAAATTATTGAACCAAAGTGTGACAGCGCTGAAAGCTAAAACTTGGTCTTGCCCAGTAACAATTTTGGCAGTGTTAGGTCACAATTTTAAACATATCACTGTGCATAGAGCACAATATACTTAGTGCTGGGTCAGAATTTGGGTAAAATGTAATTTAAGTGTGACTTAGAACAGTTAAATGGGCAAATAAGCTGTTCACTTTGCATAGGAAGTTGCACTTTGCAAGGCAATTTTTCTCAGAGCTTCATAAAAAAGCAAAGGAGAAGGCCTTCAAGAAATACAAGACTGAGGGATCTTCACCAGCATTCCAACATTACAAAGAATGAAACAAGAAATGTAAGGGTGCAATCAGGACGGCTAAGATAGAACACGAAAGGCACATAGCGGAGGAGAGTAAAAAATCCCAAGAAATTCTTTAACTATAAATAGTAAGAAAGGGAGGCCAGATCATATTGGTCCCATAAAGAATGATGAAGGGAATCTGGTTACAAAGGATGGAGAGATGGCGAAGGTATTGAATTTATTATTCTCCTCAGTCTTCATGAAGGAAATGGGGGGGCTTCAGTAACCAAAACTGCAATGTTTATCCTCATCACATCACAAGAAGCACCCTCATGGCTAACAGAGGATAGAATTAGAAATGTACTTGAAAAACGTAACATTGATAAGTCACCGGGATCAGATGGCTTGCACCCGAGGTCCTTAAGGAACTCAGTCAAGTAATTGCCAGACCATTGTTCCTAATTGTTATAAACAGTCTATGGACTGGAATGGTACCAGCAGATTGGAGAAAAGCCAATGCAGCTCCAATATTTAAAAAAGGGCCAAGATACATCCCTGTGAATTACAGACCAGTTAGCCTAACATCAATAGTATGCAAGCTCTTGGAGGGGATGATAAGGGACTATATACAAGATTTTAGTAATAAAAACGGTATCATTAGCAGTAATCAACATAGATTCATGAAGAATCATTCTTGCCAAACCAACCTATTAACCTTCTATGAGGAGGTGAGCTGCTATCTAGATAAAGGAAGACCCGTAGACGTGGTGTATCTGGATTTTGCAAAGGCATTTGATACAGTTTCCCATAAACGTTTACTGTACAAACTAAGGTCTGTCGGCATGGACCATAGGGTGAGTGCATGGATTGAAAACTGGCTACATGGGCCAGTTCAGAGGGTAGTGATAAATGGGGAGTACTCGGAATGGTCCTAGGACTAATCCTATTTAAATTATTCATAAACGACCTGGAGGATGGGATAAACAGCTCAATCTTATTATTTGCGGATGATTCTAAACTAAACAGGTCAATTATATTTTAAATTTAAATTTAAAATAATGCATTTGGGTGGCAAAAATATGAATGGGGAATCTAGGATGGAAAAGGACTTGGGGTTCCTAGTAGATGATAGGCTCAGCAATGGCATGCAATGCCAAGATACTGCAAGCAAAGCAAACAGAATATTGGCATGCATTAAAAAGGGGATTAACTCCAGAGACAGATCGGTAATTATCCCACTCTACAAGACTCTGGTCCGGCTGTACCTGGAGTATGTTGTCCAATTCTGGGCACCAGTCCTCAGGGAGTGGACTCAGGGAGTGGACTCTCTCCAGTCCTCTCTGGACTGGAGAGAGTCCAGAGAAGGGCAACAAAGCTAATAAAGAGACTGGAGAACCTTGGTTATGAGGAAAGGTTACATGCACTGAACTTATTCTCTCTGGAGAAGAGACGCTTGAGAGGGGATATGATTTCAATGTACAAATATCGTACTGGTGACCCCACTATAGGGATAAAACTTTTCAGTGAAAGGGAATTAAAAAAGACATGCGGACATTATTAGAAGAGAAGCGGTTTAACCTTAAACAGTCTAAGAGCCACCACGATCATGCACCCTCTTGGGCTCCTTCATGCGGATCCCGTGTTTATTCCGCGAGTTAGTTCGAAGTTTGGACTTAAGATTCGTCGCTTCTCAGTCTTCTGAGTTACTGCTCTTCATTTTGTGCTTGCCGTGCGTAGTTTTATTAGTGCGTGTTTGTCAGTATCGCATTTGTTGGTCCTTTGCGGCCTATATCTTGATATAGGAACGCTTTGAACTGCTTATTGTCTTCTCGTTTCTGGTATTCAGTTCGTTCTTTTAAGCCTTGCTGTTTATTCGGTGCCTATTCCGTTTTGTCCGTTCTGACCTAGCCGACCTTTTGTGACCTTGTGAGCGATGTTTCCCCGTGCGTACTCGTCGCCGAGTTCGTGCTTGTAACCGGAATTGGTGTCGGGCTTTTAGCTTTGAGCCAAGACCCGTCCATGAACAGATACGAGGATGATGTGGACCAAGAAATGGTTGCTTCAGCGTACCACTTCTCGCGACGATGCCGTTTGCCTTCGTGAGATCAGGAGAATAAAATTTCAGGAACTTTCTCAGGATGAAGTGCGCCGCCTCGGGGTGATGTTATGGGGGGGGGGGGGGTTCACCGTCTTTTGGCTTTGCCTGACCCCCTTTATCAGCCGGCAGGATACTGCATGAGACAAGCCATTAACTCCGGAGGCTTGTTGCCTACGTTGAGGTACTTTGGCAACAGGGAGAAGTTTCCAGGATTAGAATTCCTCTCAGCGTATCCTCTCCCCAGGCCCAGGGAATCACCCAGAGACCTGTTCTGGCCATCAATCGAGGTCCTGCAGAGAGGACTATATTTAAGGTAACATTTCTCCTTTACTACTCCCTTCTAAGTAATCTCTGTTTGCTAATGTCTTCCTATGTTTGGACCTCCTTCCTTCCCTAATTACCATGATTTGCAATATGCTCCTAATATGCCTGTGCCCCCTTTTCTCCTTCATGCATTATTCCCTTCACTTTACCTCCCCCTAGCATGCTCTATTGTCTATGAGGGTTCTTTACTGTAAGAGTGGTAAGGATATGGAGTTCTTTACTGTAAGAGTGGTAAGGATATGGAGTTCTCTTCCACAGGCAGTGGTTACAGCGGGCAGCATCGATAATTTCAAAAAACTATTAGACACCGGAGCGACCACATCATACAGAGATATGCAATGTAATGCTGATATAAAAGCATGCACACAGGTTGGACTTTTGTCCTTTTTTCAACCTCACCTACTATGTAACTTTGAATGAGTTGAGATATCACTTGGCAAAGAATATCCAATTAAATCCAAAATAAAAACAGCATTTTGCTTGCACATTATTGGATAATGGAAGTCAGCAGAGCTTCGCCAGATTCACTAAGCTCAAGGGAAAATGTTCTTGCAAAGTGCAATTTCCCTTGCAAAGTGAACAGCCTATTTGCCTTTAGTAAATCAACCCCATTCTACAATAGCTGTAATTAGCAAGAATATGTTGCTAAGTGAACCTTTCAGTGATGTCGAAGTCTTACTAAATTCCATTCTGTAAAACATCAGACTCTATACAATGCTGTCACTCAAAACCAAACCTAAAATTATAAGTGCCTGTGCAACAACCTATTAAGTGAATATCAACTGTATTTCTAATATTACTTTATGTAGGACTGTTGCTGTTCACCAAATAACCATTTAATGGTTGCTTGTCACACATGAAATACTGGTAGTTAAACAGTGCTGTCCCAAACCATTATCAATCAAATTCACAATCAGTTCATATACCTCTATACATGATCAAAAAATATACATGTAAAACGTGTGTGTGTGTGTGTATGTATGTGTTATCCAAGCCAATAATGTGCAAGTGTGATTCGTTCCACGTTAAATAGTCCATAATAAAGTGCTTAAAAAAAGTTCTCCAGTGCAAGTAACTTCAGTGCTTTTAAAGTGGTTGTAAACCACAGACCACTAAAGCCCCATACACACGGTTGGATTTTCCGATGGATTCTGTCCTATCGGACAATGTTGTCGGAAATTCCGACCGTGTGTAGGCACCATCGGACAGTTTCCATCAGATTGTCCGACGGACAAAGTTCTATCTCCTGCTCTATAAATATTCCGACAACAAAGTCCGATCATACCAATTCCGATCATGTGTAGCGTAGTCCAACGGACAAAGTGCTACGCATGCTCAGATCACATTACAAGACCAAAGCTATTGGCTACTAGCCTCTACGTAGTCCCGTCGTAGGCAACAAACGTCACCACGCTCAGAATGATCGGATTTTCCGACAACTTTGTCCGACCGTGTGTATGCAACACCAGTGTCGGACTAAATCCGTCGGACCAAATCCGATGGGTTTGGTGGTCGGATTTTCCGACCGTGTGTATGGGGCTTTACAGACTTAAAACGTACAGACTTACAGACTGTAAACTTACAGACCACTTTGACCTACAGGTAAGCCTAAATTAAGGCTTACCTGTAGGTCCAAGAAATATCTCCTAAACCTACATGGTTTAGGAGATATTTGCAAAAGACATGCGCACGCAGGTGCACTGAGCGTGCCGCTGCTAACGGCAATAATGCTGTTAGTGGCGGCTCCCGCACGCATGCGCGGGGGTGACGTCATTGCGGCTCCGCCCAGTCACAGCGCCGGAGCCACGATACCCGGAAGTCACTCCGGGTATCATGGCGGCGTCGGACGAGGACAACGAGGGTCGCTTCGGGGGCTTCCATCTCAGGTAAGTTATTCATAATGAGCTAGTATGCTATGCATACTAGCTCATTATGCCTTTGCCTTGCAGGGTCTATTTTTATTTTATTTTTTTGATCGGCTTTACTTCCTCTTTAATGCTTCATGCAAAACTCTGTGCTTCTAAACACTCACCAGATATTGACCTCGTGCCTTTCAAAACAAAAGTCAAAGCATGCTTGTGGATATTACCCTTCTGGGTCTGGCAGGAATATTCAGCTTATCATCCACCTCTCTTTTCTCCTCCACTGCTCTCCTCTCCCAGTTTTCTGTTATGCTTTCTTTTGCACACTTGTGTGCCTCAGATGCCAGCCAAACAAGGGAACAAGAGGGGGAGCCTGCATAGTATAATACCACTTTATTAAATAATGATTAAAAACACAGCCACTCACATCACAATTGTATAAAAAAAGCCATTGGGCACAGAAGCGCCGCCACGGAGGGCGTTCCACGTGCCCGGAAATTACATCACCAGAAGTCCCCCCCCCCAAAGCGGCCACCTCTTACAGAAAGTTTACTTTACATAAATACAGCAATGATGGGTGATTTTACATATATTTAGAAGTGTACACTTAAATCTATGTTTCAAATACAACTTCTGCTGATTAGTAAGTGGTGATAAATGTGCTTTTTGTGTGCACTTGCCCAGACCTTGTAACAGACCCCTATGTAACCTACCTGTATGATGTATGTTTAAATAAGAGATAACTGATTTGCACACATTGCACTTGGAAAGTAAAAAAATCTAAAACAAACACTCCTCTTAAATCATTCTTAAACTGAAATGAATATTGCCCAGAAATCTATTTTTACCTATGGTGTATTCATAGTGAAAATAACTTTACAATTAATGTAATAAATTGTGCTGTAATGTATGTACAAAATAATTATCCTGAGCTCTTAAAGTAAATAATGCATCTAATGGGAATCCTAGAATTAGAACATTTGACAGATGGAAATGCTAATTTACCGTATTTGTATGAAAGTCAAATTAACATTTCCCCAAAGGAACCTTTTATTTTCCTTTATATCTACAATTTAACTTATGATTTAGAGCCCCTTTGCAGAAGATAGGCTTATTATTTACTTTATGTTTGTTTATTTGGAAGACATAATAAATTGTTCATATTATTTGCAGCTCATTGATTACAAACTTCTATTATATTTTAACTTTTTAGAATGCGTTTGAAACAAAGAGAATGAAGTATATTTAACCCCTTAATAACAAAATGTAAACACATTTTAACGTCTGAATGTAGCTGTCACGTTCCGGGTACAGCGGGAAACAGGAGGTGGATCCCCTATGCCAATGGGGCGATAGCACGGGTTGTATTGGAGAACCGGTTCTAATGTTGCTACTGGTTTTCACCAGAGCCCGCCGCAAGGCGGGATGGACTTGTAGCGGCGGTAGCAACCAGGTCGTGTCTTCCAATAGCAACTCGACCCCACTGACAGCTGAGACAGGCGCGGTACACAAGGATTAGGCAGAGGCAAGGTCAGACGTAGCAAAGGGTCAAGGCAGGTGGCAAAGGTTCGTAGTCGGGGGCAACAGCAAAGGTCTGGATACACAGTAGGAGCAAAACACACTAACTCTTTCACTGGGCACTAAGGCAACACAAGATCCGGCGAGGACAGGAAGGGGAAGTGGGTTTTTATTGGTTTTGGGGTAGAAAACTGTAATTGGGCCAGGCACCAATTGATTGTGCGCTGGCCCTTTAACTGGGGGAAGACTCGCGCGCGCGCGCTCGGGGAGCGGGGGCGCGTGCACGCCGGAAGACAGCAGGGGACAGGTGAGAGGAGCGGGATGCGATCCCCGGGCAGACCGAGGATCGCATCCCGGAAACAAAGCAGCGCCTGCGGTCAGGGGAGCCGACCGAGGCGCTGCAGGGAAGAGAACGCCGTGAGCGCTCCGGGGTGGAGGAGGTACCCGGAGCGCTCGGCGTTACAGTACCCCCCCCCCTTGGGTCTCCCCCTCTTCTTGGGCCTCCCCCTCCTCCTGGAACCCAAGAACCTGCGGATGAGATCCTTGTCAATGATGTTACCCTCCGGTTCCCAAGACCTCTCCTCAGGCCCACAGTTCTCCCAGTCAACAAGATAGAAACGTTTACCTCGGACGGTTCTAGAGGCAAGGATCTCTTTAACGGAGAAGATGTCGGAGGAGCCGGTGACCGGAGCAGGAGCGGTGACCTTGGGGGAAAAGCGATTAAGAACAAAGGGTTTGAGGAGAGAAACATGGAAGGAGTTGGGAATGCGAAGGGAAGGAGGAAGATGCAGTTTGTAGGACACGGAATTGATCCGAGCCTTGATCTTGAATGGGCCGAGGTAGCGGGGACCCAACTTGTAACTGGGGATGCGGAACCTAATGTACTTGGAGGAGAGCCACACCCTGTCGCCAGGGGAGAATACCGGAGGAGGTCTTCTTTTGCTGTCAGCATGTTTCTTCATGCGAGAAGAGGCCAGGGCAAGCGACCTTTGGGTCTCCTTCCAGATGGACGACAGCTCCTGGGTGACTTCGTCTACAGCGGGGACTCCGGAAGAAGTGGGGATGGGTAGGGGGGGAAGAGGATGACGGCCGTAAACCACAAAGAAGGGTGATTGAGAGGAAGACTCAGACTCTTTCAAGTTATAAGAAAATTCGGCCCAGGGCAGGAGGTCAGCCCAGTCGTCTTGACGGGCCGAGACAAAGTGTCGCAGGTAGGCCCCAAGGATCTGGTTGACTCTCTCCACTTGTCCATTGGACTGAGGGTGGTAGGCAGAGGAGAAGTCTAATTTGACTTTCAGTTGACTGCAGAGTGCTCTCCAGAATTTAGATACAAATTGGACGCCTCTGTCTGAGACAATGTGGGATGGAAGTCCATGAAGACGGAAAATCTGAAGGAAGAAATGTTTCGCGAGTATAGGTGCCGAAGGAAGCCCTGGAAGTGGGACAAAATGTGCCATTTTGGAGAAACGATCCACGACCACCCATATGGTGGTGTGGCCGTGGGAAGGAGGGAGGTCCTTGATGAAGTCCATAGCTATGTGGGCCCAGGGTCGTTCAGGCACAGGCAGAGGGTGAAGAAGACCAGCCGGCTTCTGGTGAGGGGTCTTGTTACGAGCACATATGGCACAGGCCTGTACGAAGGCCGTCACATCCTTTTTTAAGGAGGGCCACCAGTAATACCTGGAAATCAGTTGGGAGGATTTCTTGATTCCAGGATGACCAGCCAGATGAGAGGAGTGACCCCATTTGAGGACCTGAAGCCGAAGACGTGGGGGGACCAAGGTTTTCCCAGGGGGAACTTGCACCAAAGAGGCAGGGGCAGAAGAAATCAGACACTCAGGGGGTATAATGTGTTGTACCGGAGAGTCGGATTCGGAAGTATCGGTGGAACGTGATAGGGCGTCAGCCCTGACATTTTTGTCCGCGGGACGGAAATGGATCTCAAAATTGAAGCAAGCAAAAAACAAGGACCACCTAGCTTGACGTGGGTTTAATCGCTGGGCAGACTGGAGATAAGAGAGATTTTTGTGATCCGTGAAGATCGTGATGGGGTGAACGGATCCCTCAAGGAGATGTCTCCATTCCTCCAGTGCCAGCTTAATGGCCAATAATTCACGGTCTCCGATGGCGTAGTTCTTCTCGGGGGGAGAAAAGGTCTTAGAGAAAAACCCACAGGTTATGTTCTTGCCCTTAGAACCCTTTTGAAGAAGCACAGCTCCAGCTCCCACAGAGGAGGCATCGACTTCCAGGAGAAACGGCTTGAGAGGGTCAGGCCTGGATAAAACGGGTGCAGAGGCAAAGGCTGACTTAAGGCGGTTAAATGCCTCATCAGCTTGAGGAGGCCAGGACCTAGGATTCGCAGCCTTTTTGGTTAGCGCCACAATAGGCGCAACAATGGTGGAGAAGTGAGGAATAAACTGGCGATAATAATTGGCGAATCCGAGGAACCGCTGGATAGCCCGCAGTCCAGTAGGACGTGGCCAGTTTAGGACGGCGGAAAGCTTCTCAGGGTCCATTTGGAGACCTTGTCCAGAGACTACGTAACCCAGGAAGGGAAGACTGCAGCGTTCAAAGAGACATTTCTCTAGTTTGGCGTAAAGGTGATGATCCCGGAGCCGTTGGAGTACTTGACGGACATGAAGACGATGCACCTCCAAGCTAGAGGAGAAAATCAGGATATCGTCCAGATAGACAACAACACAAGAGTACAGCAAATCCCTGAAAATCTCATTAACAAAGTCTTGGAAAACCGCAGGAGCATTACATAAACCGAAAGGCATGACGAGATATTCAAAGTGTCCGTCACGGGTGTTAAAGGCGGTTTTCCATTCATCGCCTTTACGGATACGGATGAGATTATATGCGCCCCGGAGGTCCAGCTTGGTAAAAATTCTTGCTCCGCGCAAACGGTCAAAAAGTTCAGAGATAAGGGGCAGCGGGCAACGATTTTTTACCGTGATTTTATTAAGACTACGATAGTCAATGCAGGGACGTAAGGACCCGTCCTTTTTGGCGACAAAGAAAAATCCTGCACCAGCAGGGGAAGAAGACTTGCGGATGAAACCTCTTTTGAGGTTTTCCTGGATGTAGTCTGTCATGGCTTGTGTCTCAGGGATGGAGAGAGGGTAGATCCTGCCCCGGGGCGGAGTGGTGCCAGGAAGAAGATCAATAGGGCAATCAAAGGGTCTATGTGGCGGCAGGACCTCAGCTTATCTCTTGCAAAATACATCGGCAAAGTCCCGGTAGGGTTGGGGGAGACTAGGCAGAGAGGTAGCGACGAGAACTTGTTTAGTGGGCACCGCTTTGAGGCAATGCCTGTGGCAGGAGGGACCCCAACTTTTGATGTCCCCCGAGGCCCAGTCGAGGGTAGGAGAATGTAGCTGGAGCCAGGGTAGGCCCAAAAGGATCTCAGAGGTACAGTTGGGTAACACAAAGAAGCTAATCTTTTCGTGATGGAGAACTCCAATCTTCATGAGGAGAGGTTCAGTGCGATAGCGCACGACACAGTTCAGGTTTTGACCATTTACAGAGGCGATGAAAAAAGGCTTGACGAGACGGGTAACTGGAACATTAAACCTGTTGATGAGTGAAGCTTCAATGAAGTCTCCTGCCGAACCAGAGTCCAGAAAGGCCACAGCGGAGAAAGAGGATCTCTTGGTCAGAGAAATCCTCACCGGAATGGTCAGACGTGGAGAGGAAGAATCCACACCTAGCAGCGCCTCTCCCACGTTAGCTAGGTGCGAGCGTTTCCCTGACGCTGAGGGCGGATAGAGCAGTCCTTTAAGAAATGGTCGGGACTGGCGCAATACAGGCACAGATTATTATCTCGGCGGCGAGTCCTCTCTTGTGTGGTCAAGCGTGACCGATCCACTTGCATAGCCTCCTCAGCAGGAGGAGCAGGAACGGGTTGTAGAGGATTCTGGAAGAGAGGTGCCAGGCGAGGAAACCGCCTGGCGCGACCAAAGTCCTTTTCCTGGCGTAGCTCTAGGCGTCTTTCGATATAACGCATGTCAATGCGGGTGGCTAGCTGGATGAGTTCAGACAGGGTAGCAGGAATCTCACGTGAGGCCAGCACATCTTTGACATGACTGGATAGACCTTTTTTGAAGGTCGCGCAGAGGGCCTCATTGTTCCAGGAGAGTTCAGATGCCAGGGTGCGGAACTGGATGGCGTAATCGCCCACTGAAGAATTCCCCTGGACGAGGTTCAGGAGAGCCGTCTCGGCAGAGGAGGCCCGGGCTGGTTCTTCGAAGACACTGCGGACCTCAGAGAAGAAGGCCGGAATAGAAGCTGTGGCAGGATCGCCACGGTCCCAAAGTGGTGTAGCCCAGGCTAGGGCCTTATCAGATAGTAAGCTGACCACGAACGCCACCTTTGACCGTTCTGTGGGGAACTGGTCCGACAACATCTCCAGATGGAGGGAACACTGGGATAGGAACCCTCGGCACAGCTTGGGATCCCCATTGAATTTGTCAGGAAGGGACAGGCGGACTCTAGCAGCAGCAACTCGTGGTGGAGGAGATGCAGGAGGTGGTGGTGGAGATGGCAGAAGCTGCTGTAGCATAGCAGTCAACTGTGCCAATTGCTGTCCTTGTTGAGCGACCACCGTAGTCAGATCCGAGAGGCTTGGCAGCGGGACCTCAGCGGGATCCATGGCCGGATCTACTGTCACGTTCCGGGTACAGCGGGAAACAGGAGGTGGATCCCCTATGCCAATGGGGCGATAGCACGGGTTGTATTGGAGGACCGGTTCTAATGTTGCTACTGGTTTTCACCAGAGCCCGCCGCAAGGCGGGATGGACTTGTAGCGGCGGTAGCAACCAGGTCGTGTCTTCCAATAGCAACTCGACCCCACTGACAGCTGAGACAGGCGCGGTACACAAGGATTAGGCAGAGGCAAGGTCAGACGTAGCAAAGGGTCAAGGCAGGTGGCAAAGGTTCGTAGTCGGGGGCAACAGCAAAGGTCTGGATACACAGTAGTAGCAAAACACACTAACGCTTTCACTGGGCACTAAGGCAACACAAGATCCGGCGAGGACAGGAAGGGGAAGTGGGTTTTTATTGGTTTTGGGGTGGAAAACTGTAATTGGGCCAGGCCCCAATTGATTGTGCGCTGGCCCTTTAACTGGGGGAAGACTCGCACGCGCGCGCCTGGGGAGCGGGGGCGCGTGCACGCCGGAAGACAGCAGGGGACAGGTGAGAGGAGCGGGATGCGATCCCCGGGCAGACCGAGGATCGCATCCCGGAAACAAAGCAGCGCCTGCGGTCAGGGGAGCCGACCGAGGCGCTGCAGGGAAGAGACAGTAGCTTTATATCAAACGAGAAAAGAAAAGGGGGTGCTTATTGGGACTTTAGATGAGGCATGGATATGTATTAAAAAATGGTTTAGGATACCTAGAAATAAAATTCGATGTCTCGAGCCCTATAAGGGAAAATCTGTGTAGCAAAAGGTTGCTGGTAAGACAGATGTGTTCAATTGAACTGGTAAATAATTAAATAATGTAGCATAATATATGGTACATAAATGCATGCAAGGCATCGCATGAGTAACGATTAATAGTCAAAATGGTAGTTGTTGATGTTTATTATAAAAGAAACATAATTGGTACAGACAATCACGAGTAAACAATGATTGAATGGATACACAGATCAGATGGACATGGTTATCCTAAGGAGAGAAATATTAGGGATAGACTGGGCTTGTCATCCCTAGGTGGGAACTAAAGTGTTAAAAATTAATTGTTTGTTTAGTTAATTGTCACATTCCCTAAAAGGAAGAGGGGAGATCCGTGTATCCACAAAAAATTGTTGAGTCAATCCAATACATCAAAAACATTAATATTTAATGTGTCATAATATATGACACAGTAGATCATGCATAACATAGCATAAACAGGTAAAAACAATCATATTGACATATAAGGATGTATATTTGGAAAGGCAATAGTTGGTACAAATAATCACAATTTTTTGAAAAAGTATAGAAAAATGGATACAAGGAACAAGTGAATAGAAGTTATCCTGAAATAAACTGGTGGTTTTGTTAAATATTGTACAATTGGGGTAAACTTGTCTTGGCATCCCTGAGTATGAACTCTACGCGTTTCATGGCGTTTAAAGCCAATCATCAGGAGTGGAATGCATCAATAATGGCTACAGAAAAAAAGGAAAGTAATAAGTAAGTCAGTGTAGTCTCCAATAATTTTGTGCTCTCTGAAAGAGAGCGAGTTTGAAAAGGTATGTATGTTTTACCTATGGCATCACCCGTATCAGTAGCCCAATAACCCCAAACTGGGAACAGGACGGTGGCCCTGGAGATAGTCTCTCATCCGGGGTTGGGGCGGGGACACAGCCCCCCCACCACCAAAGGGTTCCCCCTATGGAGGCGTGGTAACCGGGGACAGGATCCAAGGAAGAACCGAAATAGCCACAACACATAGGTGGAGTGCGAGGTTTGTGTGTGGAAACCATGACTCCAGGTGTCTAAAATAGTGAAAAAAATTTAAGAAAATTATATGTTGAAAATAAGTGAGGAAAAGAAAAAAAAAAACAAAAAAAAAAAAAAAAAAAAAGGGGAAGGAGGGGGGAAGAATGGTGTGTGAGATTAAAAGTGAGTGAATGGAATGCGTATGTGTAACTTAAAAAGCCTAGATTTAGACTTGATATTTGTGAAGTATCTGAGTGAAAAAATAAAAATAGAGCTGAGTGAGATACTGGGTAAGTACCCAGAATTGCCACCACATCATAATGATTCATTATGATGCTGGATGTGTGGGGTATTGTAGTGGTGTAGTGTAATAAGAAAATAAATTGAATGAGTGCTGTGATGTGAAAAACAGAAAAATGAATAAAATGAAATAGGAAAAAAGCGCAAAAAGAAACCCTAATTACCTTGGAGTGTGTAACATGGTCCACAGAACCTTCCCTCCTGGTGGAATGTGTGGAGTGAGCTAGTCGGCTCAGCCGAACCCATTTATCCCCAGTTTAGTGTGTGTGTCACCGCCGACGTCATGCGTACCTAGTGAGCCAAGTGGTTGGACGGGGCAGATCCCCGCCCTGGTCATTAAGACCTCGGCGGGAAAATCACCCCCTCCTCCAGGCCACGAGGGATGGAAAAGCACTAGCTCAAAACGGCGCCAGGGAGGCGTCACGCATATGGCGTGCTGAGTATGACGTCGATGCGCCAAGGTCCGGCCCCGCCCAGACTCCCCTGAATGGGGATGGGTGGCGGAGAGGGAACTGGGCGCATCGCAACCCCGGAGAAAGAGAGCAACAGCTGGGCCAATCATCCAGTGGTGGGCGGGGCAAACCAGAGAGAAAAGGAAATAGGGTCAATGAAATGACCAACATATCAAAGGCAAAAAGACATGGAGACGGACCTATATTAGCCTGTTGTCTGAAAGAGAGATAATATTCAAGAGCCAAATTACTGAGAAAATTAGGTTGTATGGGGAAAGATGCCAACATGTCAATTGGCTCAATTGTCTAGAAACTAAGAGCAATATGTAGGATTAAGTTATTGGGTGTAGCAGGTCACAAGAACGGGGGCAAAGCGGGTGTCTTCCACCCTAATTTATATCACAAAAAGCATGTGCACTGCTAAACCCTAGCGTAACATAGGCATGCCTCCATCCCTGTTTATATCAAACGAGAAAAGAAAAGGGGGTGCTTATTGGGACTTTAGATGAGGCATGGATATGTATTAAAAAATGGTTTAGGATACCTAGAAATAAAATTCGATGTCTCGAGCCCTATAAGGGAAAATCTGTGTAGCAAAAGGTTGCTGGTAAGACAGATGTGTTCAATTGAACTGGTAAATAATTAAATAATGTAGCATAATATATGGTACATAAATGCATGCAAGGCATCGCATGAGTAACGATTAATAGTCAAAATGGTAGTTGTTGATGTTTATTATAAAAGAAACATAATTGGTACAGACAATCACGAGTAAACAATGATTGAATGGATACACAGATCAGATGGACATGGTTATCCTAAGGAGAGAAATATTAGGGATAGACTGGGCTTGTCATCCCTAGGTGGGAACTAAAGTGTTAAAAATTAATTGTTTGTTTAGTTAATTGTCACATTCCCTAAAAGGAAGAGGGGAGATCCGTGTATCCACAAAAAATTGTTGAGTCAATCCAATACATCAAAAACATTAATATTTAATGTGTCATAATATATGACACAGTAGATCATGCATAACATAGCATAAACAGGTAAAAACAATCATATTGACATATAAGGATGTATATTTGGAAAGGCAATAGTTGGTACAAATAATCACAATTTTTTGAAAAAGTATAGAAAAATGGATACAAGGAACAAGTGAATAGAAGTTATCCTGAAATAAACTGGTGGTTTTGTTAAATATTGTACAATTGGGGTAAACTTGTCTTGGCATCCCTGAGTATGAACTCTACGCGTTTCATGGCGTTTAAAGCCAATCATCAGGAGTGGAATGCATCAATAATGGCTACAGAAAAAAAGGAAAGTAATAAGTAAGTCAGTGTAGTCTCCAATAATTTTGTGCTCTCTGAAAGAGAGCGAGTTTGAAAAGGTATGTATGTTTTACCTATGGCATCACCCGTATCAGTAGCCCAATAACCCCAAACTGGGAACAGGACGGTGGCCCTGGAGATAGTCTCTCATCCGGGGTTGGGGCGGGGACACAGCCCCCCCACCACCAAAGGGTTCCCCCTATGGAGGCGTGGTAACCGGGGACAGGATCCAAGGAAGAACCGAAATAGCCACAACACATAGGTGGAGTGCGAGGTTTGTGTGTGGAAACCATGACTCCAGGTGTCTAAAATAGTGAAAAAAATTTAAGAAAATTATATGTTGAAAATAAGTGAGGAAAAGAAAAAAAAAAAAAAACAAAAAAAAAAAAAAAAAAAAAAAAAAAAAAAAAAAAAAGGGGAAGGAGGGGGGAAGAATGGTGTGTGAGATTAAAAGTGAGTGAATGGAATGCGTATGTGTAACTTAAAAAGCCTAGATTTAGACTTGATATTTGTGAAGTATCTGAGTGAAAAAATAAAAATAGAGCTGAGTGAGATACTGGGTAAGTACCCAGAATTGCCACCACATCATAATGATTCATTATGATGCTGGATGTGTGGGGTATTGTAGTGGTGTAGTGTAATAAGAAAATAAATTGAATGAGTGCTGTGATGTGAAAAACAGAAAAATGAATAAAATGAAATAGGAAAAAAGCGCAAAAAGAAACCCTAATTACCTTGGAGTGTGTAACATGGTCCACAGAACCTTCCCTCCTGGTGGAATGTGTGGAGTGAGCTAGTCGGCTCAGCCGAACCCATTTATCCCCAGTTTAGTGTGTGTGTCACCGCCGACGTCATGCGTACCTAGTGAGCCAAGTGGTTGGACGGGGCAGATCCCCGCCCTGGTCATTAAGACCTCGGCGGGAAAATCACCCCCTCCTCCAGGCCACGAGGGATGGAAAAGCACTAGCTCAAAACGGCGCCAGGGAGGCGTCACGCATATGGCGTGCTGAGTATGACGTCGATGCGCCAAGGTCCGGCCCCGCCCAGACTCCCCTGGATGGGGATGGGTGGCGGAGAGGGAACTGGGCGCATCGCAACCCCGGAGAAAGAGAGCAACAGCTGGGCCAATCATCCAGTGGTGGGCGGGGCAAACCAGAGAGAAAAGGAAATAGGGTCAATGAAATGACCAACATATCAAAGGCAAAAAGACATGGAGACGGACCTATATTAGCCTGTTGTCTGAAAGAGAGATAATATTCAAGAGCCAAATTACTGAGAAAATTAGGTTGTATGGGGAAAGATGCCAACATGTCAATTGGCTCAATTGTCTAGAAACTAAGAGCAATATGTAGGATTAAGTTATTGGGTGTAGCAGGTCACAAGAACGGGGGCAAAGCGGGTGTCTTCCACCCTAATTTATATCACAAAAAGCATGTGCACTGCTAAACCCTAGCGTAACATAGGCATGCCTCCATCCCTGTTTATATCAAACGAGAAAAGAAAAGGGGGTGCTTATTGGGACTTTAGATGAGGCATGGATATGTATTAAAAAATGGTTTAGGATACCTAGAAATAAAATTCGATGTCTCGAGCCCTATAAGGGAAAATCTGTGTAGCAAAAGGTTGCTGGTAAGACAGATGTGTTCAATTGAACTGGTAAATAATTAAATAATGTAGCATAATATATGGTACATAAATGCATGCAAGGCATCGCATGAGTAACGATTAATAGTCAAAATGGTAGTTGTTGATGTTTATTATAAAAGAAACATAATTGGTACAGACAATCACGAGTAAACAATGATTGAATGGATACACAGATCAGATGGACATGGTTATCCTAAGGAGAGAAATATTAGGGATAGACTGGGCTTGTCATCCCTAGGTGGGAACTAAAGTGTTAAAAATTAATTGTTTGTTTAGTTAATTGTCACATTCCCTAAAAGGAAGAGGGGAGATCCGTGTATCCACAAAAAATTGTTGAGTCAATCCAATACATCAAAAACATTAATATTTAATGTGTCATAATATATGACACAGTAGATCATGCATAACATAGCATAAACAGGTAAAAACAATCATATTGACATATAAGGATGTATATTTGGAAAGGCAATAGTTGGTACAAATAATCACAATTTTTTGAAAAAGTATAGAAAAATGGATACAAGGAACAAGTGAATAGAAGTTATCCTGAAATAAACTGGTGGTTTTGTTAAATATTGTACAATTGGGGTAAACTTGTCTTGGCATCCCTGAGTATGAACTCTACGCGTTTCATGGCGTTTAAAGCCAATCATCAGGAGTGGAATGCATCAATAATGGCTACAGAAAAAAAGGAAAGTAATAAGTAAGTCAGTGTAGTCTCCAATAATTTTGTGCTCTCTGAAAGAGAGCGAGTTTGAAAAGGTATGTATGTTTTACCTATGGCATCACCCGTATCAGTAGCCCAATAACCCCAAACTGGGAACAGGACGGTGGCCCTGGAGATAGTCTCTCATCCGGGGTTGGGGCGGGGACACAGCCCCCCCACCACCAAAGGGTTCCCCCTATGGAGGCGTGGTAACCGGGGACAGGATCCAAGGAAGAACCGAAATAGCCACAACACATAGGTGGAGTGCGAGGTTTGTGTGTGGAAACCATGACTCCAGGTGTCTAAAATAGTGAAAAAAATTTATTAAGAAAATTATATGTTGAAAATAAGTGAGGAAAAGAAAAAAAAAAAAAAAAAAAAAAAAAAAAAAAAAGGGGAAGGAGGGGGGAAGAATGGTGTGTGAGATTAAAAGTGAGTGAATGGAATGCGTATGTGTAACTTAAAAAGCCTAGATTTAGACTTGATATTTGTGAAGTATCTGAGTGAAAAAATAAAAATAGAGCTGAGTGAGATACTGGGTAAGTACCCAGAATTGCCACCACATCATAATGATTCATTATGATGCTGGATGTGTGGGGTATTGTAGTGGTGTAGTGTAATAAGAAAATAAATTGAATGAGTGCTGTGATGTGAAAAACAGAAAAATGAATAAAATGAAATAGGAAAAAAGCGCAAAAAGAAACCCTAATTACCTTGGAGTGTGTAACATGGTCCACAGAACCTTCCCTCCTGGTGGAATGTGTGGAGTGAGCTAGTCGGCTCAGCCGAACCCATTTATCCCCAGTTTAGTGTGTGTGTCACCGCCGACGTCATGCGTACCTAGTGAGCCAAGTGGTTGGACGGGGCAGATCCCCGCCCTGGTCATTAAGACCTCGGCGGGAAAATCACCCCCTCCTCCAGGCCACGAGGGATGGAAAAGCACTAGCTCAAAACGGCGCCAGGGAGGCGTCACGCATATGGCGTGCTGAGTATGACGTCGATGCGCCAAGGTCCGGCCCCGCCCAGACTCCCCTGAATGGGGATGGGTGGCGGAGAGGGAACTGGGCGCATCGCAACCCCGGAGAAAGAGAGCAACAGCTGGGCCAATCATCCAGTGGTGGGCGGGGCAAACCAGAGAGAAAAGGAAATAGGGTCAATGAAATGACCAACATATCAAAGGCAAAAAGACATGGAGACGGACCTATATTAGCCTGTTGTCTGAAAGAGAGATAATATTCAAGAGCCAAATTACTGAGAAAATTAGGTTGTATGGGGAAAGATGCCAACATGTCAATTGGCTCAATTGTCTAGAAACTAAGAGCAATATGTAGGATTAAGTTATTGGGTGTAGCAGGTCACAAGAACGGGGGCAAAGCGGGTGTCTTCCACCCTAATTTATATCACAAAAAGCATGTGCACTGCTAAACCCTAGCGTAACATAGGCATGCCTCCATCCCTGTTTATATCAAACGAGAAAAGAAAAGGGGGTGCTTATTGGGACTTTAGATGAGGCATGGATATGTATTAAAAAATGGTTTAGGATACCTAGAAATAAAATTCGATGTCTCGAGCCCTATAAGGGAAAATCTGTGTAGCAAAAGGTTGCTGGTAAGACAGATGTGTTCAATTGAACTGGTAAATAATTAAATAATGTAGCATAATATATGGTACATAAATGCATGCAAGGCATCGCATGAGTAACGATTAATAGTCAAAATGGTAGTTGTTGATGTTTATTATAAAAGAAACATAATTGGTACAGACAATCACGAGTAAACAATGATTGAATGGATACACAGATCAGATGGACATGGTTATCCTAAGGAGAGAAATATTAGGGATAGACTGGGCTTGTCATCCCTAGGTGGGAACTAAAGTGTTAAAAATTAATTGTTTGTTTAGTTAATTGTCACATTCCCTAAAAGGAAGAGGGGAGATCCGTGTATCCACAAAAAATTGTTGAGTCAATCCA
Source organism: Lithobates sylvaticus (assembly GCA_028564925.1). NCBI lineage: Eukaryota > Metazoa > Chordata > Amphibia > Anura > Ranidae > Lithobates > Lithobates sylvaticus. The sequence goes on along the minus strand of CM053030.1, from coordinate 336,252,272 downwards.
ATACATCAAAAACATTAATATTTAATGTGTCATAATATATGACACAGTAGATCATGCATAACATAGCATAAACAGGTAAAAACAATCATATTGACATATAAGGATGTATATTTGGAAAGGCAATAGTTGGTACAAATAATCACAATTTTTTGAAAAAGTATAGAAAAATGGATACAAGGAACAAGTGAATAGAAGTTATCCTGAAATAAACTGGTGGTTTTGTTAAATATTGTACAATTGGGGTAAACTTGTCTTGGCATCCCTGAGTATGAACTCTACGCGTTTCATGGCGTTTAAAGCCAATCATCAGGAGTGGAATGCATCAATAATGGCTACAGAAAAAAAGGAAAGTAATAAGTAAGTCAGTGTAGTCTCCAATAATTTTGTGCTCTCTGAAAGAGAGCGAGTTTGAAAAGGTATGTATGTTTTACCTATGGCATCACCCGTATCAGTAGCCCAATAACCCCAAACTGGGAACAGGACGGTGGCCCTGGAGATAGTCTCTCATCCGGGGTTGGGGCGGGGACACAGCCCCCCCACCACCAAAGGGTTCCCCCTATGGAGGCGTGGTAACCGGGGACAGGATCCAAGGAAGAACCGAAATAGCCACAACACATAGGTGGAGTGCGAGGTTTGTGTGTGGAAACCATGACTCCAGGTGTCTAAAATAGTGAAAAAAATTAAGAAAATTATATGTTGAAAATAAGTGAGGAAAAGAAAAAAAAAAACAAAAAAAAAAAAAAAAAAAGGGGAAGGAGGGGGGAAGAATGGTGTGTGAGATTAAAAGTGAGTGAATGGAATGCGTATGTGTAACTTAAAAAGCCTAGATTTAGACTTGATATTTGTGAAGTATCTGAGTGAAAAAATAAAAATAGAGCTGAGTGAGATACTGGGTAAGTACCCAGAATTGCCACCACATCATAATGATTCATTATGATGCTGGATGTGTGGGGTATTGTAGTGGTGTAGTGTAATAAGAAAATAAATTGAATGAGTGCTGTGATGTGAAAAACAGAAAAATGAATAAAATGAAATAGGAAAAAAGCGCAAAAAGAAACCCTAATTACCTTGGAGTGTGTAACATGGTCCACAGAACCTTCCCTCCTGGTGGAATGTGTGGAGTGAGCTAGTCGGCTCAGCCGAACCCATTTATCCCCAGTTTAGTGTGTGTGTCACCGCCGACGTCATGCGTACCTAGTGAGCCAAGTGGTTGGACGGGGCAGATCCCCGCCCTGGTCATTAAGACCTCGGCGGGAAAATCACCCCCTCCTCCAGGCCACGAGGGATGGAAAAGCACTAGCTCAAAACTAAACAAACAATTAATTTTTAACACTTTAGTTCCCACCTAGGGATGACAAGCCCAGTCTATCCCTAATATTTCTCTCCTTAGGATAACCATGTCCATCTGATCTGTGTATCCATTCAATCATTGTTTACTCGTGATTGTCTGTACCAATTATGTTTCTTTTATAATAAACATCAACAACTACCATTTTGACTATTAATCGTTACTCATGCGATGCCTTGCATGCATTTATGTACCATATATTATGCTACATTATTTAATTATTTACCAGTTCAATTGAACACATCTGTCTTACCAGCAACCTTTTGCTACACAGATTTTCCCTTATAGGGCTCGAGACATCGAATTTTATTTCTAGGTATCCTAAACCATTTTTTAATACATATCCATGCCTCATCTAAAGTCCCAATAAGCACCCCCTTTTCTTTTCTCGTTTGATATAAACAGGGATGGAGGCATGCCTATGTTACGCTAGGGTTTAGCAGTGCACATGCTTTTTGTGATATAAATTAGGGTGGAAGACACCCGCTTTGCCCCCGTTCTTGTGACCTGCTACACCCAATAACTTAATCCTACATATTGCTCTTAGTTTCTAGACAATTGAGCCAATTGACATGTTGGCATCTTTCCCCATACAACCTAATTTTCTCAGTAATTTGGCTCTTGAATATTATCTCTCTTTCAGACAACAGGCTAATATAGGTCCGTCTCCATGTCTTTTTGCCTTTGATATGTTGGTCATTTCATTGACCCTATTTCCTTTTCTCTCTGGTTTGCCCCGCCCACCACTGGATGATTGGCCCAGCTGTTGCTCTCTTTCTCCGGGGTTGCGATGCGCCCAGTTCCCTCTCCGCCACCCATCCCCATTCAGGGGAGTCTGGGCGGGGCCGGACCTTGGCGCATCGACGTCATACTCAGCACGCCATATGCGTGACGCCTCCCTGGCGCCGTTTTGAGCTAGTGCTTTTCCATCCCTCGTGGCCTGGAGGAGGGGGTGATTTTCCCGCCGAGGTCTTAATGACCAGGGCGGGGATCTGCCCCGTCCAACCACTTGGCTCACTAGGTACGCATGACGTCGGCGGTGACACACACACTAAACTGGGGATAAATGGGTTCGGCTGAGCCGACTAGCTCACTCCACACATTCCACCAGGAGGGAAGGTTCTGTGGACCATGTTACACACTCCAAGGTAATTAGGGTTTCTTTTTGCGCTTTTTTCCTATTTCATTTTATTCATTTTTTTTTCTGTTTTTCACATCACAGCACTCATTCAATTTATTTTCTTATTACACTACACCACTACAATACCCCACACATCCAGCATCATAATGAATCATTATGATGTGGTGGCAATTCTGGGTACTTACCCAGTATCTCACTCAGCTCTATTTTTATTTTTTCACTCAGATACTTCACAAATATCAAGTCTAAATCTAGGCTTTTTAAGTTACACATACGCATTCCATTCACTCACTTTTAATCTCACACACCATTCTTCCCCCCTCCTTCCCCTTTTTTTTTTTTTTTTTTTTTTTTTTTGTTTTTTTTTTTTTTTTCCTCACTTATTTTCAACATATAATTTTCTTAATTTTTTTTTTCACTATTTTAGACACCTGGAGTCATGGTTTCCACACACAAACCTCGCACTCCACCTATGTGTTGTGGCTATTTCGGTTCTTCCTTGGATCCTGTCCCCGGTTACCACGCCTCCATAGGGGGAACCCTTTGGTGGTGGGGGGGCTGTGTCCCCGCCCCAACCCCGGATGAGAGACTATCTCCAGGGCCACCGTCCTGTTCCCAGTTTGGGGTTATTGGGCTACTGATACGGGTGATGCCATAGGTAAAACATACATACCTTTTCAAACTCGCTCTCTTTCAGAGAGCACAAAATTATTGGAGACTACACTGACTTACTTATTACTTTCCTTTTTTTCTGTAGCCATTATTGATGCATTCCACTCCTGATGATTGGCTTTAAACGCCATGAAACGCGTAGAGTTCATACTCAGGGATGCCAAGACAAGTTTACCCCAATTGTACAATATTTAACAAAACCACCAGTTTATTTCAGGATAACTTCTATTCACTTGTTCCTTGTATCCATTTTTCTATACTTTTTCAAAAAATTGTGATTATTTGTACCAACTATTGCCTTTCCAAATATACATCCTTATATGTCAATATGATTGTTTTTACCTGTTTATGCTATGTTATGCATGATCTACTGTGTCATATATTATGACACATTAAATATTAATGTTTTTGATGTATTGGATTGACTCAACAATTTTTTGTGGATACACGGATCTCCCCTCTTCCTTTTAGGGAATGTGACAATTAACTAAACAAACAATTAATTTTTAACACTTTAGTTCCCACCTAGGGATGACAAGCCCAGTCTATCCCTAATATTTCTCTCCTTAGGATAACCATGTCCATCTGATCTGTGTATCCATTCAATCATTGTTTACTCGTGATTGTCTGTACCAATTATGTTTCTTTTATAATAAACATCAACAACTACCATTTTGACTATTAATCGTTACTCATGCGATGCCTTGCATGCATTTATGTACCATATATTATGCTACATTATTTAATTATTTACCAGTTCAATTGAACACATCTGTCTTACCAGCAACCTTTTGCTACACAGATTTTCCCTTATAGGGCTCGAGACATCGAATTTTATTTCTAGGTATCCTAAACCATTTTTTAATACATATCCATGCCTCATCTAAAGTCCCAATAAGCACCCCCTTTTCTTTTCTCGTTTGATATAAACAGGGATGGAGGCATGCCTATGTTACGCTAGGGTTTAGCAGTGCACATGCTTTTTGTGATATAAATTAGGGTGGAAGACACCCGCTTTGCCCCCGTTCTTGTGACCTGCTACACCCAATAACTTAATCCTACATATTGCTCTTAGTTTCTAGACAATTGAGCCAATTGACATGTTGGCATCTTTCCCCATACAACCTAATTTTCTCAGTAATTTGGCTCTTGAATATTATCTCTCTTTCAGACAACAGGCTAATATAGGTCCGTCTCCATGTCTTTTTGCCTTTGATATGTTGGTCATTTCATTGACCCTATTTCCTTTTCTCTCTGGTTTGCCCCGCCCACCACTGGATGATTGGCCCAGCTGTTGCTCTCTTTCTCCGGGGTTGCGATGCGCCCAGTTCCCTCTCCGCCACCCATCCCCATTCAGGGGAGTCTGGGCGGGGCCGGACCTTGGCGCATCGACGTCATACTCAGCACGCCATATGCGTGACGCCTCCCTGGCGCCGTTTTGAGCTAGTGCTTTTCCATCCCTCGTGGCCTGGAGGAGGGGGTGATTTTCCCGCCGAGGTCTTAATGACCAGGGCGGGGATCTGCCCCGTCCAACCACTTGGCTCACTAGGTACGCATGACGTCGGCGGTGACACACACACTAAACTGGGGATAAATGGGTTCGGCTGAGCCGACTAGCTCACTCCACACATTCCACCAGGAGGGAAGGTTCTGTGGACCATGTTACACACTCCAAGGTAATTAGGGTTTCTTTTTGCGCTTTTTTCCTATTTCATTTTATTCATTTTTCTGTTTTTCACATCACAGCACTCATTCAATTTATTTTCTTATTACACTACACCACTACAATACCCCACACATCCAGCATCATAATGAATCATTATGATGTGGTGGCAATTCTGGGTACTTACCCAGTATCTCACTCAGCTCTATTTTTATTTTTTCACTCAGATACTTCACAAATATCAAGTCTAAATCTAGGCTTTTTAAGTTACACATACGCATTCCATTCACTCACTTTTAATCTCACACACCATTCTTCCCCCCTCCTTCCCCTTTTTTTTTTTTTTTTTTTTTTTGTTTTTTTTTTGTTCTTTTCCTCACTTATTTTCAACATATAATTTTCTTAAATTTTTTTCACTATTTTAGACACCTGGAGTCATGGTTTCCACACACAAACCTCGCACTCCACCTATGTGTTGTGGCTATTTCGGTTCTTCCTTGGATCCTGTCCCCGGTTACCACGCCTCCATAGGGGGAACCCTTTGGTGGTGGGGGGGCTGTGTCCCCGCCCCAACCCCGGATGAGAGACTATCTCCAGGGCCACCGTCCTGTTCCCAGTTTGGGGTTATTGGGCTACTGATACGGGTGATGCCATAGGTAAAACATACATACCTTTTCAAACTCGCTCTCTTTCAGAGAGCACAAAATTATTGGAGACTACACTGACTTACTTATTACTTTCCTTTTTTTTCTGTAGCCATTATTGATGCATTCCACTCCTGATGATTGGCTTTAAACGCCATGAAACGCGTAGAGTTCATACTCAGGGATGCCAAGACAAGTTTACCCCAATTGTACAATATTTAACAAAACCACCAGTTTATTTCAGGATAACTTCTATTCACTTGTTCCTTGTATCCATTTTTCTATACTTTTTCAAAAAATTGTGATTATTTGTACCAACTATTGCCTTTCCAAATATACATCCTTATATGTCAATATGATTGTTTTTACCTGTTTATGCTATGTTATGCATGATCTACTGTGTCATATATTATGACACATTAAATATTAATGTTTTTGATGTATTGGATTGACTCAACAATTTTTTGTGGATACACGGATCTCCCCTCTTCCTTTTAGGGAATGTGACAATTAACTAAACAAACAATTAATTTTTAACACTTTAGTTCCCACCTAGGGATGACAAGCCCAGTCTATCCCTAATATTTCTCTCCTTAGGATAACCATGTCCATCTGATCTGTGTATCCATTCAATCATTGTTTACTCGTGATTGTCTGTACCAATTATGTTTCTTTTATAATAAACATCAACAACTACCATTTTGACTATTAATCGTTACTCATGCGATGCCTTGCATGCATTTATGTACCATATATTATGCTACATTATTTAATTATTTACCAGTTCAATTGAACACATCTGTCTTACCAGCAACCTTTTGCTACACAGATTTTCCCTTATAGGGCTCGAGACATCGAATTTTATTTCTAGGTATCCTAAACCATTTTTTAATACATATCCATGCCTCATCTAAAGTCCCAATAAGCACCCCCTTTTCTTTTCTCGTTTGATATAAACAGGGATGGAGGCATGCCTATGTTACGCTAGGGTTTAGCAGTGCACATGCTTTTTGTGATGTGGCCTGGAGGAGGGGGTGATTTTCCCGCCGAGGTCTTAATGACCAGGGCGGGGATCTGCCCCGTCCAACCACTTGGCTCACTAGGTACGCATGACGTCGGCGGTGACACACACACTAAACTGGGGATAAATGGGTTCGGCTGAGCCGACTAGCTCACTCCACACATTCCACCAGGAGGGAAGGTTCTGTGGACCATGTTACACACTCCAAGGTAATTAGGGTTTCTTTTTGCGCTTTTTTCCTATTTCATTTTATTCATTTTTCTGTTTTTCACATCACAGCACTCATTCAATTTATTTTCTTATTACACTACACCACTACAATACCCCACACATCCAGCATCATAATGAATCATTATGATGTGGTGGCAATTCTGGGTACTTACCCAGTATCTCACTCAGCTCTATTTTTATTTTTTCACTCAGATACTTCACAAATATCAAGTCTAAATCTAGGCTTTTTAAGTTACACATACGCATTCCATTCACTCACTTTTAATCTCACACACCATTCTTCCCCCCTCCTTCCCCTTTTTTTTTTTTTTTTTTTTTTTTTTTTTTTTTTTTCTTTTCCTCACTTATTTTCAACATATAATTTTCTTAAATTTTTTTCACTATTTTAGACACCTGGAGTCATGGTTTCCACACACAAACCTCGCACTCCACCTATGTGTTGTGGCTATTTCGGTTCTTCCTTGGATCCTGTCCCCGGTTACCTCGCCTCCATAGGGGGAACCCTTTGGTGGTGGGGGGGCTGTGTCCCCGCCCCAACCCCGGATGAGAGACTATCTCCAGGGCCACCGTCCTGTTCCCAGTTTGGGGTTATTGGGCTACTGATACGGGTGATGCCATAGGTAAAACATACATACCTTTTCAAACTCGCTCTCTTTCAGAGAGCACAAAATTATTGGAGACTACACTGACTTACTTATTACTTTCCTTTTTTTCTGTAGCCATTATTGATGCATTCCACTCCTGATGATTGGCTTTAAACGCCATGAAACGCGTAGAGTTCATACTCAGGGATGCCAAGACAAGTTTACCCCAATTGTACAATATTTAACAAAACCACCAGTTTATTTCAGGATAACTTCTATTCACTTGTTCCTTGTATCCATTTTTCTATACTTTTTCAAAAAATTGTGATTATTTGTACCAACTATTGCCTTTCCAAATATACATCCTTATATGTCAATATGATTGTTTTTACCTGTTTATGCTATGTTATGCATGATCTACTGTGTCATATATTATGACACATTAAATATTAATGTTTTTGATGTATTGGATTGACTCCACAATTTTTTGTGGATACACGGATCTCCCCTCTTCCTTTTAGGGAATGTGACAATTAACTAAACAAACAATTAATTTTTAACACTTTAGTTCCCACCTAGGGATGACAAGCCCAGTCTATCCCTAATATTTCTCTCCTTAGGATAACCATGTCCATCTGATCTGTGTATCCATTCAATCATTGTTTACTCGTGATTGTCTGTACCAATTATGTTTCTTTTATAATAAACATCAACAACTACCATTTTGACTATTAATCGTTACTCATGCGATGCCTTGCATGCATTTATGTACCATATATTATGCTACATTATTTAATTATTTACCAGTTCAATTGAACACATCTGTCTTACCAGCAACCTTTTGCTACACAGATTTTCCCTTATAGGGCTCGAGACATCGAATTTTATTTCTAGGTATCCTAAACCATTTTTTAATACATATCCATGCCTCATCTAAAGTCCCAATAAGCACCCCCTTTTCTTTTCATGTCTATATAACAAGAGCTACAATATAACAATTCTAAAGAATGCTAGAGGGAATTTGCAAAAAATGTAACCATTTAGTGGCGGTGCGTCCATTAGGGGTGCTCCGGCGCTGCCCCCTCTTTTCAGCCACCCCTCTGTGTACTATGGATAGATTCATGCATTGCATGAATCTATCCACGGCTGCTGTAGCCACCCCCATTTCAGGCGCCTGAATTACAGTGGCGGGGGGTTGTTTTTGAAGCACCTGATTAGAGCCATAGGCTCTAATAGGCTTCAAAAAAGGTGCACTGTGAGCGCAAACCATTGCGTTTACAGTGCACCCAGGTGTGTTAGCAATGCAAATGAATATTTGCTTTACTAACACAGAACCACCTCAATCAGGAGGCCCGGATGTAATACCGGCACCTGATTGGCTGAAGGTAGAGGCAATCCCATTGGCTTCCATGCAGAGCAGGAAGAAGACATGAACAGAGGAGTCCTGCATCTATCGCCGTGCTACACGTCCCACAGCTCGCCGCCTTCCCTGCTGCCTGACGCCTGACCCACCACCACGATGGGGTAAGCGCCGGACAGACAGCAGGTGGGCGGGGTGACAGTGGCTGCATATTTTGGGCACAAAGGCTGCAAGTGATGGAGCACAGTTGGTTTCAATTGAGTGAGCACAGTTGGCTGCATATTATGGGCACAGATGCTGCAATTGATATGGCACATTTGGCTGCAATCGATGGGCAACAGTTGGCTTCATATGATGGGCTACAGTTGGCTGCATATGATGGGCCACAGTTGGCTGCATATGACGGGCACAGTTGGCTGCACATGATGGGCGCAGTGTTTTTGTTCCAGTATTTTTCAGAATTCTTCAATTCGTTTGCGCCCCCCAAAAAATTTTGAGCACCAGCCGCCAAGTGATTACATGATTAACCACTTCCCGCCCGGCCTATAGCAAAATGGCGGCCAGGCGGTGGATAACAGCCGCCTTGCGCCCGTGGGGGTGTGCATCGCGGCGATCTGTGGTTCGGTGTGTCAGTGTGACACACTGCTACACCGATCTCGGTAAAAAGCCTCTGACGGAGGCTCTTTACCACGTGATCAGCCATGTCCAATCACGGCTGATCATGATGTAAACAGGAAAAGCCGTTGATCGGCTTTTCCTCACTCGCGTCTGACAGACATGAGGAGAGCCGATCGGCGGCTCTCCTGACGGGGGTCTGCGCTGATTGTTTATCAGCTCATCCCTACTCGGATGCCCACACTGGACCACCAGGGAAGGAGGCAACATGTGAATGGCCAGGTATGTACCCCATGGCCAATCACATGTGCAAATGAATGCCCAATATGTGCCCACAAATGGGCACTGACTGGCACCATTATGTGCAGTGCCACCCATCAGTGCCACCTATCAGTGCCCACCAGTGCACATCTATGCCACCCATCAGTGCCACACATAAGTGCCCATCAGTGCTGCATACCAGTGCCCATCAGTGCCACCTATCAGTGCCTGTCAGTGCCACCTCATCTGTGCCCATCAGTGCCCGTCATTGAAGAAGAAAACGTACTTATTTACAAAAAAATTTTACAGAAACAAAAATAAAAATGTTTTTTTTTTTTTCAACATTTTCATTTTTTTTTATTTGTTGCGCAAAAAATAAAAATTGCAGAGGTGATAAAATACCACCAAAAGAAAGCTCTATTTGTGGGAACAAAATTAAAAAAAAATTGTTTGAGTGCAATGTTGTATGACCACGCAATTGTCATTCAAATTGATACAGCGCTGAAAGCTGAAAATTGGCTTGGGCAGGAAGGTGTCTAAGTGCCTGGTATTGAAGTGGTTAAGAGGTGGTCCTCTAATTATTAGTACAAGACCAGGAGCTGACAATAACAATGTGGTCTCCATGCTAGTAGTACACAACCAAGCGTACGTTCAGCATAAACACAGGTATAAATTAATGCCGAACCACAGGAACAGGACCACTTCTGCATGGCTGCTTTTATGCATACATTGGGTGGAAAAGATTAAACAAGTTTGCATATAACAATTTTTAAATTGTTATTAACTCTACGGTGTATATTTATGAAGTATTAATTGGGAAAATTGCTCAGTGAGTCTGTGAACTGCCATAGAATGTCACTTGTACAGCTGATATAAAGAAATTGCTTTTAGCCTACAGTCAAATCTATCCACATGAGCTCTCCATGATGCTGTAATTGTGTTTATACAGTTTCAGTTCTGGGAAGGCTAAATATCAGTTCAGCAGGGACTGGATGAATTTCGATCAATCTATCAGCTTCTGTACAACCACCCTGTCTGTTTTTTCCCAATTAATCAGTGTTGCCATCTATAGCCAGCAGTACTGATCAGTGTATTCTGATGGCGGAATTCTCCCCACTCTCAGAATACAATAACTCAGCGGGAAGGATTCCCCATCCACATCAAGCGAAGGGTGATTTTTTCTTTGTTTCTTTGTTCAACCTTCTGGTTGACCGAAAAAAAAAATTACTAATGTAAGGACTGCCTAACCAATTTGGCAGACTAAGTATGTATTCAAGTATCCCACATGCAAGAAATCAGCCCCCCCCCCCCCCACAGATATTATAATAACAGCTCACATGCCCTTCAGCATTGGGTGGGTTGCTTTGAGGGCCTTTGAGCTATGGGCCATGAAGTCATAACAAACTTCTATTACAAAGCTGTCTGGGCATTTAAAACCATTCCTGTGGAAACCCCCATTACTCAATAAGGAGATTCAGTGCCAAAAATTGGGGGAAATGGGCTGCTCTGTCATTAATAATTGTGCTGGATTAGACTCACCGTAGATACCACTGGAGTCTGCAAAGTAAATATTAGCAAATTTGATTTGTTAAAATAATTTTTAAATCATATTGTGTGTTTAATGACTTTTCACACCCATATAAACATGTACAAGAACTGATTAGATGCCTCAGGAACCCCTAAAACAGTACGTGAGGGAGGAGGCAACCTACCACCCCCCCCCCCCCCATGAGGGTATTATCATCAGCAACATTAACCATGAAAGTGCTGAACCTGTATTGAAAGTTCAGCACTTTCCAATATTAGATTTATTCAAGTAGAAAGTGCAATAATTTAAAAGCTCAACCAGGATAATTTTGGTTTAAAAAAAAGGTTGAATGTGCAGTAATGGTAAAGTCCATCCTTTTCTAAAAGAGGGTGACTATTAGAATACATTCTGTCTCTTAATAAAGAACATATGTTTCTGAATGTTACAGAATGTCATTTTTGCTAGGTGAATCTTCAGCAAATGTCTACTTGATTTGCTTGATTCATAAAATAAATATTCACCATATAATTTTTTGGTGGATGAATTGTCCACTGAATTTATGATAAATCAACCCCTATATGTAAAAATGATTATAAAACTTTTTTTTTTTGTGTAAAAATAACAAACATGTTATACTTACTTGCTCTGTGCAATGGTTTTGCACAGCGCAGCCCGATCCTCCTTCTGGGGTCCCCTGCCGGTGCATCAGGCCCCTCCTCTTCATTGTGTGCTCTCAGGGAAAACTGCTTTCCCTGAGGTATGGAAAGGGGGGGGGGGTCTGGGGGGCAGCTGCAGCACCGATAGTTTTTCATCCTTAATTCATTAAGGTGAAAAACCTTAAAGTGGTTGTAAAGTCAGATGTTTTTTTTTTTTTTCTCTTAATGCATTCATTGCATTAAGATAAAACGCCTTCTGTGTGCAGCAGCCCTCCTAATACTTACCTGAGGTCCATCTAGATCCAGCAATGTTGCAGGAGTGTCTCAGCTGCCCGGGACTCCCTTCCTCATTGGCTGACACAGCAGCATGACGCCACTGGCTCCCACTGCTGTCAATCAAACCAGTCAGCCAATGAGGAGAGAAAGGGGGCAGGGCTGGGCCACGGCTCTGTGTCTGAATGGAGACACAGAGAAGTGGCTTGACTCAGGTGCCTCCGAGGAGCCTCCGAGGAATCAGGAGCACCGAGGAGGGACCTGAGAAAAGGAGGATCTGGGCTGCACAGAGCAGGCAAGTATAACATGTTTGTTATTTTTAACAAAAAAAAAAAACAAGACTTTCGTATCACTTTAAGGCTTTAGAACCACTTTGTACATTTGACCTACATATTGTTAATATTATTGGATAACACTCTAGAGTTCATCTACTGTAGATCAGAATTTCATTTGATCTTGTTTTGTTTATGTAATAGAATAACAAAAACATAATTTCAGTTGACTGATTATTAAAGTAAACCATGCATCGAAGTGCATTACTTTAGTGTCCCACCCTTGAATTAAAAACATCAGAAATACATACTTATAGTAAACTCCTGCTTCCATCTGAAGGGCCGAAGTTAGGATGACATCGCAAAGCGAGAGCTTGGGAAAATTGAAGATTCTTATTAAATGAAAAGACAATTCTGCACTGTGATGTGCTGTGCTGAATGAGTGTCAAATTTATGGCATCAGTCATGTTGTTTGCCTGCAGGACCATGATCAAAAAGGTCTATGTGACTGTAGGCATCAATGTGCAAGCCAATTGGTCAAGCTTATTTTTACTATTATGTTGCCCATCGCAGGTTTTGTCTGAAAATGGAGACGAGAGAGAGAAGCACCACTAAGTGTAGACACTCTTTTAAAAATGCATTACTCAAAACGCAGCCAACTCACACGAGAACAAGTTATACAGGCACAGCGATTGGTAGGGACACCATTGGTCACCACTGCCGCTCTATCCGGACCAGCGGCCCTACTTCATTCGAAGACCTATCACTAGCGGTGTTCAGATGTGCCTGTATAACTTGTGCTTGTGTGAGTTGCCTACTTTTTTTTTTTATGTTTTATTAAGGTATTTATGCAAGTACAAGTCAAATGAGGAAAAAGCTAAGAACAGTGGAGGTTCACCATTAGGCAAGCAACTAGTGGAGTTGTAGGCAAACATTAATGCTAAAACAGAACATATCAATACAAGTAGAGTGGTAAATATAAACTATATGCAACTAAGCGTAGAAAAGACAGTGAAGGTTGTCGGTACTGCGATTTTCACACATGGTGAAAGCATGTAAGGGAAGGAGAGTTATCCCAAAATGCCCTACGAGCATATATTGGGTTGGATTTCCCCAGTGGTTGTGATTGTTTGGGCAGATATGATCGTGTAAGGGTGGTTGGACTAAGGCAAAGGGCCAGGGCCCCTGGGGTCAGTAAGCCAGTGTTCCAGTTGGTTAGAAATGTTTCCATTTGAAAGTGTGCTTTAGCGAACATATATTCAAGATTAGGGTTGGGCGAACCCGAACTGTAACTGTACCGGACTTTTGGGTTTTTGGTACCCGGACCCGAACCCAAACAATTTACTGTATGTTCGGGTTCGAGTTCAGTGTTCGGCAATGTAATGGTGCTTTTTAAAAAGCTGCAGGGCAGCCAATCAACATTTGTTTAACTTGTGAGCCCTTAGAAGCCATCACAGCCATGCCTACTAATGGCATGGCTGTGATTGGCCAATGCAGCATGTGACCCAGCCTCTATATAAGCTAGAGGCACATAGCACAGTATGTCACTCTGCTTTAGATAGTGTAGGGAAAGGTTGCTGCTGCTGCTGCTTTGAGGGAGTGAATTAGATAGGAGTCCTGATTCAGAAATCTAATTACTCAGCGATCTACCTTGATTTTCTTGTGTGGGTGCAGTGCACAATATTTTTACACTGCCCTGAGCCCAGTGCCAGAGAAAAGATAGATGGTGTAGGGAAAGGTTGCTGCTGCTGCTTTGAGGGAGAGAATTAGATAGGAGTCCTGATTCAGAAATCTAATTACTCAGCAATCTACCTTGATTTTCTTGTGTGGGTGCAGTGCACAACCTTTTTACACTGCCCTGAGCCCAGTGCCAGAGAAAAGATAAGTTTTATCTGTCTGTTAGTTAGGTTGGCGTCGGCGGGCATTTTATGCAAGCTCAGTGCACCAGCACTGCATATGTTACTGTGAGATACACCCTAGATACTGTTGGTCTATTCTGCTATTCTAAAAACACCCATTTAGGGCCAAAAAATGTTTGCAGTTTTTCCTGCATATCTGTACGTGTGAGATACACACTTTAGCTACTGTTCTTCTATTCTGCTATTCAAAAAAATAATAATTTAGGGCAAAAATTTTTTTTTTTGAATAGCATTTTCTGCAGATCTGTACGTGTGAGATACACCCTTTAGATACTGTTACTATATTCTGCTATTCTAAAAACACCCATTTAGGGGCAAAAAATATATTTTACAGTGTTTCCTGCATATCTGTATGTGAGATACACACTTTAGATACGGTTCTTCTATTCTGCTATTCAAAAAACACCCATTTAAGGCAAGATCCTAAATTTGCGAAATATGAGGAGAACGTCAAAGAAGGGACGTGGCCCTGGTCGTGGTGCTGCTGATGGAGCTCCTGTTGCAGGGAGAGGATGTGGTCGATCTGTGCCAGCTACACGCACAAGTGAAACACCTTCTTCAGGTGCGAGTAGGCGACAGAGCCTGCAGCGGTATTTGGTCAGGCCTAATGCGGCTCTACGAATGTTGAGGCCAGGACAAGTACAGGTGATAGTAGATTGGGTTGCTGACAGTGCCTCCAGTTCCTTCACATTGTCTCCCACCCAGTCTCCTGTTGAAAGATCAGAGTTGGCACCTGCAGCCGATGTCCATCAGTCTTTCACCTCACCCCCTTGCAAATCAGCTAAGCAGTCTGAGACCCAAATCATGCAGCAGTCTCTTCTGCTTTTTGATGACTCTGTTAGCAGGGTTTCCCAGGGCCATCCACCTAGCTCTGCCCCAGAAGTGGAAGAGATTGCGTGCACTGATGCCCAACCACTTATGTTTCAAGATGAGTACATGGGAGGACCATCGCAGCACGTCTCGGATGATGACGAAACACAGGTGCCAACTGCTGCTGCTTTCGCAATTGTGCAGACCGACAAGGAGGACAGGGGTGAAGACTGGGTGGAAGATGATGTGGAGGACGATGAGGCCCTCGACCCCACATGGAATCAACGTCATGCAGGTGACCTGTGTAGTTCGGAAGAAGAGGCGGTGGTCGCACAGAGCCACCAACACAGCAGAAGAGGGAGCAGGGTGCAAAAGCTGAGCGTCGGTCCCCTAGACAGTACGCCTGCTACTGCCCAACGCAGCAAGGGACCGAGCACACCAAAGCCAGGTCCAAGGAGTTCCCTAGCATGGCAGTTCTTCAGACAATGTGCTGATGACAAGACACGAGTGGTTTGCATGCCTTACAATCAGAGCCTGAAGCGAGGCATAAACGTTCTCAACCTGAGCACAACCTGCATGACCAGGCATCTAAGTGCAAAGCACGAGCTGCAGTGGAGTAGACACCTCAAAAAACGAAGGACTCTGGCTCCTCCTGCTTCCTCTTCTGTTGCAGTCTCGGCCTCTTCATCCACCTCTGTAGTCACAGTGGCTCCTGCCAACCCGCAAACAGAGGATCTGCCAGCAACACTACCACCTGCGTCACCAACCATCTCCACAATGTCCCATGGAAGCGTTCAGCTCTCTATCTCCCAAACACTGGAGTGGAAGAGGAAGTACCCCAATACCCACCCGCGAACCCTGGCCCTGAATGCCAGCATTTCAAAATTCCTGGCCTTTGAAATGCTGTCATTCCGTCTGGTGGAGACGCAGAGTTTTAAAAGCCTGATGGCATTGGCTGTCCCACAGTACGTCGTGCCCAGCCGCCACAACTAAGTGGGGGACAAAATCAGGTGTGCACTGCACAACGCCATCTGTGGCAAGGTCCACCTAACTACGGATACGTGGACCAGTAAGCACGGTCAGACTTTATATCTCCCTAACAGCACACTGGGTAAATGCAGTGGTGGCTGGGCCTGAGACGGATAGCAGTTTGGCGCATGTCCTTCCACCACTGAGGATTGCAGGGCGCTTCAGTTTGCCTCCTGTTCCTAACTCCTCCTACTCTGCTTCCTCATCCTCTACAGCCTCCTCATCCGGTCAGCGTAACACCTTCACTACCAACTTCAGCACAGCCAGGGGTAAACGACAGAAGGGAGTTTTAAAACTTTCCTGTTTGGGGGAAAAACCCCACACCGCGCAGGAATTGTAGAGGGACATGGAACAACAGACCGATGAGTGGTTGGTGGCAGTGAGCCTCAAGCCCGGCCTGGTGGTGTGCGATAATGGGCGAAATCTCGTAGCAGCTCTGGGCCTAGCCGGTTTGATGAACATCCCTTGCCTGGCGCATGTGCTGAACTTGGTCCAAAAGTTTCCATAAAAATTACCCTCATATGCCAGAGCTGCTACATAAAGTGCGGGCCGTCTGTGCGCACTTTCGGCAGTCTCACCCTGCTGCTGCTCGCCTGTCAGCGCTGCAGCGTAACTTCGGCCTTCCCACTGCCTCATATGTGACGTGCCCACAAGGTGGAACTCCACCTTGCACATGCTGGCCAGACTGTGCGAGCAGCAGCTGGCGATAGTGGAGTTTCAGCTGCAGCACGCACGCGTGAGTCGCTCTGCGGAACAGCACCACTTCACTTCACTAATATTGGCTAATTTACAAAAAGCTATGCAAAGTTTGCAGATTTTTGGGGTGAAATTTTGCATAGACGCAAAAGGCATTGTAGTCATTGGGGAAAGTGAAATGATGATGCTTTAAGATGGTTTTACCTTTTAAAATGTGTTTTCCTTGTGAGTAGGGATGGGCCCGGTGTTCGATTCGAACCCATGTAATAATGTCGTTTAATGTTTTAACAAATGACATTAAAATATGCAAACAAAAAAGCAATAAAATGGCCCGAGTTCATAGAAAAAGGATTTGAAATTTGTTTATTTTTTATGTTTACTTTGATTTAACTAAAGTAAAAGGTTTTTGTTCTTGGTCAAGGAGGTCTATCTATAAATGGTTAGCTTTGCGAATATCTCATCATTTGATCAAACATAACAAATAATAATGTGTGCATAACCTTTTTTTGTTTGTTTGTTGTCTTTCACAAGGCAAATGTAAAATAGCGTTAAGAACATTTGATAAATTAAAAGTTAAAGAATATTTACCATTAGAGAATATAGTCTAGCACTATAGGTTAAGAAAGTTTGACCAGCAGGGTAAATAATATGGCAAAGACTTTTACACTATATACACATATTACTGTGCGAACAGCCAAATGCGATCCTCCAGCAGCAGTGTGAAATGAAACATTTAGCAGTGGTAGTATTACCACTGCTAAATATCACAGCTTCCAGCTCAGTGTTACTAGTTGTTAGGGAGTTGGCACCTGCCAGTGTCCTAACATCCTAACAACCAGTGGCTCGTCCCCAATGGGCACATTCAGCTGTTAGCCAGGGATTCCTGAATGAAGAAAATGGTGTGGATTCATATCCAGCCCTTTAGTATGGATCCATACCCCAAATCCATACTAGACCCTTATCTGAGCATGCAACCTAGCAGGCCAGGAAATGGGGGGGGGGGGGGGTGATCATGCAGCTACCTCCTGAACCAAATACCAGCCCACATTCCATAGCATGGGAGGATATGTTGCCAAAGCAGAAAGCCTTCCTGGAATTTGCGTGCTTAGATACTGTATATACTCGAGTATAAGCCGAGTTTTTCAGCACATTTTTTTGTGCTGAAAGTGCCCCCCTCGGCTTATACTCGAGTCAAGCACTTTTCTGCAGCAAAAAAAATAATTTCCGACCCGAATTTGGGGCCCCGTATCTCGGGGCCACTTGGGTCTAGGAGTCTCAGGTGCTGGGTCTAGGTGCCAACCCAGTGGACCTAGCACTATAACATATCCAAATATGGGGTTCCTAGCACTAAGTGGCCCCGAGATACGGGGCCCCAAAGTCGGTTCGGAAAATGTCATTCTCTGCTGCAGAAAAGTGCTTGACATTTTCTGACCCGAATTTGGGGCCCCATATCTCGGGGACACTTGGTGCTAGGAACCCCAAATGTTGTATTCCAACCCAGTGGAATTAGCACTACAACATATCTAAAGATGGGGTTCCTAGCACTAAGTGACCCTGAGATACAGGGCCCCAAATCGGTCAACTGTGTCCATCTGCATGGGCACAGTGAGGCTGCAAATGGGCATCGTTGACCCTCTTTTCCACTTACAGTAGCTGCGCATTTCTCACCCTAGGCTTATACTCGAGTCAATAAGTTTTCCCAGTTGTTTGTGGTAAAATTAGGTGCCTCGGCTTATATTCGGGTCGGCCTATACTCGAGTATATACGGTAACCTGTTTGGGCCTGGACTTGAACCTGGGACCTCAGCTGTGTCTGGCAATGACTCTTGTCTCTGAGCTACCTGAGATGCTGGACAGCAACCTATCTGATCCATTAGACAACCCTGCCTTGTGCCTTGACTTCTGCTGAACTCTTTGTTCCTCCCATGAACTTCCTGATATAAGCCATGTCTCTGCACTTCCTCTTTGCCAGATTATTGTGCTTTCTCAACCAGTATCTCACTCTTGTCTTCCCTGCTACCGTCCATATTTTGCTACCACTGGTTATTGACCTTTGGCTTGTTCCTCGACTATGCTTCTGCCTGATCCCAACCTGCAACTACTCTTTACTGACCCTTTGGCTTGTTCACTGACCACACTTGTGTTTGATCCTTACTTGCTTATCTGCCACTGGACCCCAGCTTGCTCACCTCCTGATGGGGCGATCCTGAGGACAGCAACCTGGTAATAACACACGGCTAAATCCATCACTACTATTGGGAGCTCTGATGAACACTGGTTAGTACTTAGACTCCGCACCTCAGGTGAGCCTGCATCATCTGCCAGGGTGAATGCCTGTATACCTATCCCACTGGTCTGTGGTCCGTGGTCGCTATAGCAATTAGTTTTCAAGCCTGACGCCTGATCGTGACCCTACCACTGCTTGGTGCTGCTCAGTATCCCTGGACCTCAAAAACCCCCTGATGTTCAATAAGTGTCTAAGGTTAGACTATCCTGTGTGAGAGAAACCTACTTTGGGAAAACTTTGGAAAAGACTATGAATTCTTAAAAGAAAAGAAATTGTAACGCTCAAAAGCTGACTTAGTATAGCTAATTGGCAGAACTTGCAAGCAGGTAATTATGCTGGTTTTCATTATCTGGGTGTAAGTTGGCTTTTAATTTTAATATTTTTGATTGAGAAAATTTCAGTTATAAACAACAGCAGTAACATTAACAAAAGTAAAGATCTGTCATCAAACCTTGACAATAACACACTGAGATGTGGATACAGTAGCGATTACAGTTAGTATCTTGCTATTGATTAAGTAAACAAAGACTTGTTTCATAATTGCTCAAATGTGCATATAAACGTAGTTGGAGATAATTTGAGAAATACTGTACTTCCCATATTCGTTAACAGCGGAGAGTCATGAAGGAGCACCCGCCTCCCCTAGCACCACTATTGGGAACAATCTGTGCCCAGGGCGGCGAGGCCCCCCCCCCTCCTTGGCATTCAAATATACAGATATATTTTAATATTTTTTTTTCCTTAACCTTCGATTAACAGCATCTTAGAAAGACTTAGTGAGAAATTGAGGGAAAGAAGAAAAGGGTAAGAACATAGTGCAAAAGATAGAGAACAATAACATATTTCACTGTAACTAGCCCGGATGAGGGTAGGTGTTTTCCAACCTATGAGCTCAGGTTCTAGTATTTCCACCTAGTTGTTTGCTTCAAAGAATTTAAGACCTGTATTTAGTGAGTACCATACGTGCCAGGGTTCCCATATGGAATGAATTGATGGAAAGTTTCCAATACTATGTGCGAATTGGGTTTCGTAAGCGCAGTGCGTATGTGTTATCTTTAGCGTCTCCGCTATGGTGGGCGAATTTGTGTCTCTCCAGTGTCGTACTATAGTAAGTCTAGCTGCGATGAGTATGTTAGATACCAACTTTCTCATCGGGTTCGAGAATTAGTCTATACCTAGTAAGAGGAGTGCCATGCCTGGAGAACCTGCTACTGTGATGTTTCTGATGCTCGTGATAATCTGGAAAACAAGTGCCCAATATCTTGTAATGGAAATTTGTAAGTTCTGTATATAATTGTATTCTATGTTGTATGTATTGCACACTGCCCTCACTGTGCACACGGCACTAATAATGTTTTCAGTACATGTTTACATTCTTTCGAGTCCTGATTAGAATAAGCCTGCCTATGATACGCCCCTTGTTACCATAAATGAACAATTGTAATATTAATGTGATACCTACGTAATCATGTGTATAAAACCCCTGAATTGCGTCATAATAAAGGAGAACGGTTATTTGGAAAGATGCTGAGCGTATCTTTTGTGTCTGTTCCCTACTGCAGTAGTTATTATTAATTTGGAACCACTAATCAATATGAGGATAGGAGTTGCCTATCTATAAATTTCCAGGACAGGTGGCGAGCTTTGCCTAGGAGGGGTTAAAAGGTGACCCTGAGTATCCGCAACGAGGAGCTTGAGACGATCCGGGAATCTCTGATAATCAGCCGGCTGAGGTAAGCCTTTTGCTTACATTTGAGTTATCAGACTTCCTTGATCGGTAAGGCATTTTCGGGACAAAGGGTACCTATCTTACTCCCCTTAATCGAACTGTATTGATTGGTGGTTATATGTTATGTTGTCACTGTCTACTGTCCATCGGAGTGTTATAGATAAGAAAGGGAAGAATAGTGCTGTTCACAGGTATATGTAGTACATCTGCTAGATAAAGTAGTTTAGAGGCAAGAGGGTATAGGCACACGTAGAGAAGACTGGCCAATCATTATGGGTATTAAATTAAGTAAGGGAATGAAGGGTAAGAGACCCTCAAAAATGCCCAGCTCAAGAGGAGCGCTATATATGAACCGAAGGTGCGGTTCCGCCTATACTGAGCCCCTAGATTAATGGTTAAAGTGGACATGGATCCACAATGGGTAACTGGGTTACCACCGAAGTCCACAGGGACTAAGAATCATGCAGAGTACACAGCTAGAGAAACAGCTATCTATGTGAGCAGGATGGATGAAGGGTGACAATTAACACTAGACAGAAAGGGACATTTTCATGTTAAGTTGTGGGATTAATTTGGGGTTAGGCACTACAACTAGTAAAGTCAAGAAACAGAGAAATGAGAGTTAAAACAGAATATTTTATATGTTGTCAGAGAGGGAAGATGGGATGAGCACTATGGCTGCCCGTCTGATCATAGAAGGTACAGTATGTGAAGTATGGTATTGTAATACATTGGATGCAAAGGATATCAGAACAAAATAAGGAAAGCAGAAATTTAGCAAGGAAGTATTTAAAAGAGTTAAAAGAATGTGAGAGAATGATATGCATGTGTTGTGTACAAATGGGAAAAATGTAAGCGATTTTAGAGAGATATTTGTGTAAGTGTGTGAATGCTGGAACCTTTAGTTCTATCGCTTGTGTGTGTCATGTACGCAGATGTGACCCCCTCCTTTGTGCTCTCCTGAAAGAATGTAGCTGGGATGAGAGGTTGGTGATAAGCTGGAAGGACACCATGCCAATTTCAGTTTTTTTAGACAAAACATTTATAACTTTATGTGCCGGGTTAACGAATCTAATGATAAACAATGTGATCACAATTATTTTTGAATCTGTTTTCCAAACATGGTAAAATGAAGGTTACATTTAACCGTGTATTACCCAAATTGAATATGCTTTGATAGTGGAAACAGTGCATTTAATAGGGAATTAAGTAAAATTAAGTAATATGTCCCCCTTTAAGGAACGTTATCTGTTGATATATATATTAGGGTGTGATATAGAAATTATCATTTGAGTATTAATTTCTAATTGGAGTTTAACAATTTTATTAATAATATAGATATATTGAAACTGGTTTAGACAACCTTTGGTTGGAAATGAAATCCAGGTTAATGGGGAATTTATAAAAATGGGATTAGTTTAGTTTAAGATAACAATTTTGTAATTTTACATTTATTGAGTGGAAAGAAAAAAGATTAAGATGAGGTTGTTAATTGGAATACAGCTGCCATAATGTTTAGCAAAGCCAAGGTGGATGGGATACATAAGAAGTTTTTCTACAAAAATTAAATATTAAAGTCTGATAATAAATTGATGTGCGGCCCATGATGTGAGAGTAATAATAAATAAAACTTAAATATGACAGACCCATCACATCAAGTCCACACACCCTGTTAGGATAGATCCCACCTGCAGCCAGTTGTTTTATAGCTTTTGATGTGGCTGAGCGCTTTCTGTTTGTTTTTATTTATTTTTATTTTTGAATCCAAAGCAGAATGTGTGGATTGTGAAATGATGTGCCCCTTTTCCTTGTAAGTACAGTGGGTATAAGCAGAAGAATATTTTGGATTTATGGACATCTCTGCATGACCGCAGGGTATTGTTATCATTTATTATAATATTGCCAGGAAAAAGTTGTCTTTTTGAAACATGAACCTGGAGTTCTTACACAAACAGCGTGATAGAAAACAAGCCATTGTAATATATTTATGCAAGCTGGACCCAGTAATAAAGGGTTCACCCTGTTATATCAGAGCTGTACCTTTATGCAAAGGTGCTATTCGACAAAGTTAGACATTATTTTGGTCAAATATAAAATTTTTAATGGTCCGACATTTTGCACAGCAAATATACAGCTAACTAAATGTTTGTCTAATGAAAGGTTTAAAATATGAGTTTGTTTATGTACAAATCCAACAATGAAAAATGCGTACATTTTAATCCAGCCACCTTATTGCCCCTATTGGAGGAGGCTGTAGATGGGGGAGACCACATGTGTTAAATTGATGACGTAGGAATCAGCTGCTGTGAGCCCAGTGCAGGACACACTCCCTGAAGACCCAGATATTTATTTTTTTGTAGAGTTATTCCCGGTTTTATACTGAGTATGCAGTTTATCACCCAGAAGGATACTCTGTAGTTAGAGTCATTGGATCCTTTTTCCCTAGCTCAAGAAGCAGAGCTCCATGTTTTAGCAAAGCCTGTGAGCTATAAAAAGAGTGTATATTTATATAGATAGTAGAGAATTAGAGAGCTTTTGGTTCCATTTGAAGGGCCAGAAGTTTGTTTTTACTTCGGCAGGTAAACCAATCAAGCATGCTAAGTTAATTTGATCGGCTGTTTTCAGCCTTCCCGGTTCTTGCTGAGGTACCCATACTAGCATTAAAACTCACACATGGAAGCAGACCGACTAAGGATGCTGCATTTACAGCCCCGGACACTTGCTGGGTCTGTGCAACTCACAGATTCCACCCTAGTTCTGGCCCAGTATAGCTGGGATTAATAATTCAACTTTAAGGACCCCAGAACGAGAAGAACAAGTGGTCCACAGTGGGCAACTTCTTATGAAACAGGACATTGGAAAAGGTGATCATTTATGTCTGCCAGACACTCTTTTCCCTCCAGCTTGACACATGGACCGTGTCATCAGTCACAAGCAGTTATAGCTGCCTTAGTAAATGAGCGTGGGATAGAGCCAGGGTTCTCCACAGTTGTTTTTATAACATACCACTTCTTGTTTTACCTGTTACCAAAGGTGTTACCAAAAGCTGAACATCCCTTCCAGAGATTACAAAAAAGATATATCCAGATGCCCAAGTCAGGATCTTATGAGTATGCATTTTGTCTGTATGGACATGTTTTTTGGATGGCCAGTGGCCAATGCTACTGCAAAGGCCACAGTAAAAAGTGTTATCAGAAGTAGTTTGTTATAGGAGAGTCCTTACTAGAAGTTTTGAGGTTTTAATTTTACACTCCCTACTGTCTACAATGTAGCAGACAAAGTAGAGTAAGAAACTTTTGTCTTAGTGTTTTCTTATAATTTATTAAGCCCCTAAGGGGATGATGGACTCTCTCCCTATGGGATTTGGTTTGGGAGTGTGTTATTCACTTGCTTATATTTTGTCTCAGCAGCTGAAATCGTCCATTCGGGTCTCACAGAGAATGTTGCTGATCTTTTAAGGTTTTTGACAAACTCATTTATGTGTTTTCTCCCCAATTCCAGATCCTAAAAGTTTGGAAGGATCTAAAACTAAAGCCAGGTGACTTGTGGATTGTTAAGAGACATTTATATATAAGGAAATGTTTGGAGACTCAATACAGCATCTATTTCATGTACAGTTTTGCAAAACTTAAAGGAAAAGTCACCTGGATCCACACCAGACCCTGCAAAAATGACTAAATTAAGGAAATCTTTGTGTTTGATTTGTTTCCCTCTTGCGATCACAGTCTAGGGTACTTTATTGATTCAATTACTTTAATTGTAAGGGATATATATATTTGAAAAGTAGTTTAGCCATGTTGAAGTCATATTTGTCTTTTGTACCTCTTCCATTTTATGTAGAATTGTCTGTGTTTACATATTGCTGATAAGTCAGCATACCAACAATTAAGCTAGAAGGCCATTCTGGCCACAGGAGTGTACAGACAGTACTCTGTAAATATGTCTCATTAATCATTTGTTTTTCACAATGAAAAGTAATTTTGTAATGAAAAAAGCTGCTCAGCTATTATTTTCTCCACAATGGAGTTTTTGCCTCTTTGGCCAGGACTACCTCCACCTAAGCGTGTGGAGGTTCCAGGTTAAAGGTGATAGCAGGTATGGTTAGTGATCAAAATATTGATCAAAAGAGGGGAGACTGTAATGGAAATTTGTAAGTTCTGTATATAATTGTATTCTATTTTGTATGTATTGCACACGGCACTAATAATGTTTTCAGTACATGTTTACATTCTTTCGAGTCCTGATTAGAATAAGCCTGCCTATGATACGCCCCTTGTTACCATAAATGAACAATTGTAATATTAATGTGATACCTACGTAATCATGTGTATAAAACCCCTGAATTGCGTCATAATAAAGGAGAACGGTTATTTGGAAAGATGCTGAGCGTATCTTTTGTGTCTGTTCCCTACTGCAGTAGTTATTATTAATTTGGAACCACTAATCAATATGAGGATAGGAGTTGCCTATCTATAAATTGCCAGGACAATCTTTTGATATGTGGGCATGACCACATTATGTGTATCAGGGTGCCCGTCATTCCGCAGTTCCTCCAACATTGTGAGGATGCATTTTGGGCAAATTTAGCTATACTATATGGGGTTAGGTACCATCTCAGTAGTAGTTTATGAAACAGTTCCCAGAGGTTGTCACTCCTCGTGGATGCGTATGTTGTTTTTAAGGCGATGACCTCCTCTCCTTTTTCCCTAATTAGGTGTGTTAGTTGGATATATTGATACTCGTCCGAGGATGGGATGAGAAATTCAATCTGCAGTGCTCTAAACGTTTTAAGTGCAGGGCCTACAAACAGGTCATTGAATTGTATATCTTGTGCGGAGCTGGTCTTCCAGTTATGCAAAGAGATGTCTGGTATCATGAAAGACATGGCTGTTATAGGGAGTTTGAGTGGGACGGTAGGTCCTTCTGATTTAGCTGTTTTAATAAGTTCTTGCCAGGCGTCAGTATACGCCTGAATGGTGGGTGACATGTTGGCAATCTGAACAGATTTGGAGTGTAAGGGACTGGCTATCAGGTAGTTGTATAAGTTTCCCCCCTTGACTTGGTGGCTTTCTAGTTCTGTCCATATGTTTTTAATATGGTCAGGGAACCAAGCTTTAACTTGAGTCAGTACTGTGGCTGTATAATAGTCCTTTATTGAGGTATAGCCTATGCCCCCGGCTGATTTTAACTTGATAAGCTTGTGGAATGCACAATGTGAATGCACGCTCTTTTTCCTGCCCATAAGTATCTGTTCAGTTCCCTTTGTGCTTGAAAAAGAAAAAGAAAAAGAATTCGGGGATTGGTATTGGCAACGTTCTAAACAAATATAGGAACTGTGGTAGGATTTGCATTTTAAATGCAGCTAATCATGCCTGTCCATGAAAGCTCAAATTTCTGTAGGGATGATAATTTATTATTTAGATTAGAGAGAAAAGGGATATAGTTCAACTTAACCAGGTCTGAAATGTGAGGAGTAAGGGTGATCCCCAGGTATGCTATGCCCTTGTCTTTCCAGGAGTAAGGGAAATTCTTTGAGATGTGTTGTTTTGTTGCCCGAGATAGTCCTAATCCCATTAGATATGACTTGGATTCATTGACTTTGTAGTAAGATAGTTCATTGAACATTTGGAGAGCTTGATGTACCAAAGCCAGGGAAGTAGGGACATTAGTGAGCATCAGAATGATGTCATCTGCGAAAAGGCTGATAGAGTGCATTTTGCCACCTACTACCACCCCTGTAATTTCAGGGTGTTGGCGAATGTATGCTGCCATGGGTTCCATTAGTAGGTTAAAAATTAGAGGTGGCAGGGGGCAGCCCTGTCGGGTGCCGTTCGTGATGTTGAAGGGGGTAGATAACATTCCTGACACATAAACCTGGGCAGATGGGTTCGTGTACAGTGCCATGATGGCCTGTTGTATATGGCCTTGAAAGCCAAACTTGCATAGGACCTGCTTAAGATAGTGCCAATGTATGCGGTCAAACGCCTTCTCTGCATCCAACGCTAGGAGCAGAGAAGGCGTTTTGTTAGTGAGGTGAATGATATTTATTAAACGTCTGGTGGCGTCTGCTGTTTGGTGGCCCTTCGTAAATCCAGACTGGTCGGGATGGATTAGTGATGGCAGTAATTCCACCAGTCTATTGGCTATTAGTTTAGCATAAATTTTTAGGTCGTTGTTGAGTAAAGAAATCGGACGGAAGTTTTGCGGGGTATCAGGTACCTTCCCTGGCTTTGGTAGTGCAACAATCATAGCTTTCAGCATTTCAGATGGAAAGTGTGAGGAGGCAGCAGCGCAGTTAAATATACCAACAAGTTTGGGTGCTAGAATGTCTATAAATGTCTTAAAATATTCGCCTGTAAAGCCGTCAGGCCCAGGGGATTTATTGTTTGGGAGGGTTTTGATTACTTGGGAGACTTCCTGTATTGTAAATGGTAAGTTTAGTACTTCAATTTGCTCTGCAGTGAGGTGAGGGATGTTTACCTTATTCAGAAATTCTGCTATTTTATGAGGCAAAGGTTGTGTTGTGCTAGTGTCATCTTTCAAATTATATAAAGAGCCATAATAGGCACTAAATGCATCTGCTATGGCCTGGGGGTGATATAGTTTGGATTGAGTATGAGGGTGCAGAATGTGTGCTATTTTGGTCTTATATCTAATTCCTCTGAGGCGAGATGCTAATAATTTCCCTGCTTTGTTGCCATTGGCGTAGTTCATCATCTTTAATCTCCTGGAAGACTTTTCAAAGTCCTCCAGCAGCATGAGACGTAGTTCGTGACGTAACTCTGCTAGTTTGTCAGTAAGTGTAATAGAGAGTTGTGCCTTGTTTTGCGTTTCTAGAGTTTGGATTTGAGTTGTAATATTCAATATGCGCTGCCCCCTCATCCTTCTATTCCTAGCCCCCAGTTGGATAAGAAGACCCTGTATGAATGCCTTGTGCGTATTCCACGTCACAAAGGGATCCGCTACAGAGCCTTCATTACAGTCCAAAAAATTACGTAATTCATTTAGTAAAGTTGACCTGGACGGATCTTCCTGGAACAGCCGCGGATTGGATCTCCATATGTAGATTGGGTTGTTGTTGGAAGAGTCATCAACCCGCAGCGTTACCGAGGCATGATCTGACCAGGTTATATCATTTATAGCAGATGCTTTGACCTTCGCTAATAACCATTTATCTAATAAGAAAAGATCCAGTCTGGTATAAATTTTGTGGCTAGAAGAGAAAAAAGAATAGTCCCTCTCATTGGTGTTGATGCACCTCCATGCGTCGTATAGTTCATAAGCCTGCAAGAGGGGTTGAAGAGACGGTTGTTTCCTGGTGGAAAGAGAGCTGGAGTCTACCTTAGGGTCTGGTGGTAGATTGAAGTCCCCACATAATAGTATATGGCCTTTTTTCACTTGAGATACTTTCCTCATAAGTTTGTGGAAAAAGCCGGTTTGGTTGTGATTAGGTGCATAGGCGTTCACAATTGTATAAGTGGATGAGTTTATGTCACATACCAAGATGTGGAATCTACCCTGTGGGTCCTGTATCTCTTTGTGGAGTTTGAAGGCAACCGAATCTCTGATTGCTGTCAACACCCCCCTCTTTTTTTCTTCTGAGCTTGCAAAAAAAACAAATGGAAACTTGGGGTAAGAGCATGCAGGTTGTGCACTTTTTTTTTAAATGAGTCTCCTGGACACAAAGGACATCTCCATTGTGTTGAGTAGCCTCCTTCCACACTGGTTAAGCCCCCTAGCGTTGATTGTCAGAAAGTTAACGACCATTTGTAACGTCAAGCTGGTGTGTGTAGTGTTGCATGTGCTGGTAACACTTACATCTGGTCTTGAAGAGATCTCGGTAGAACTTGGATCCTGAAGGCTGGCGGCGTATGAAGGTGGAAGTCCATGTTAGAGGCATCCTTGCATCAGGTTGGTGGTGTCTGCTACTGCGGGCATAAACAGTGGTTAGGTGAAACAAGAAGAACAATGGGTAACAAACAAGAGTCTCCCTTAAGAGAGGAAGAAGGTCATTGTGACCCGAGTGTGACAGGTAGTCACTCAAAAGGTATTTGAGGGGCAAGTAAAAAAATGAGCAACAACAAAAAAAGTAACAGAAAAAAGAATGGTTCAGCTTAGCAGCAAATATTCCTCCTAGTCAGGGAACAGTAGTTAAAGTCGTGTGGTGGCTGCAGGTGATTTAAGTATGCTTGCGGGCATTTCTAGGGGTGACCAGGTTCCAGTCCTCTTCAATGCGGTGAGGGCTGCGGGAGTTGCTGGTCTCCACTGCTTCTGGAATGATGTGCCATTTTTGGAGAAGCTGCATTCCTTTGGTAAGAGTGTCTATAGTATGATCTCTCCCATCTTTAGTGATGATCAGCTTTGTGGGAAACCCCCATTTATATGCGATTTTATGGTTTCTCAACGCTTTGGAAATCGTGTTGAGATTCCTCCTCTTTTGCAGAGTGAATTGAGATAGGTCCGCAAAAAATTGCAAGTCCTTGTATTGTGGAGGGAGGTTCTCTTTATTCCTAGACGCGGTCATCAGTCGTTCTTTTATATGAAAGAAATGGAGCCTTAATATGACATCCCTGGGTATGTTATCCTGCAGGTGGGACGGTTTGGGCAGCCTGTGGATTCTATCCACTGTAATGTCAAGCTCGGTTAGCTCCGGAAGCATGGTTTGGAATAACTGGGTAACATACACCTTCAGATCAGGTTGTGCGACCGATTCAGGGACACCTCTGATTTTAAAATTATTTCTTCTTGAGCGGTCCTCAATGTCTGCCATTTTAGCTTTAATAGCGTCCATTTCATCTGCATGGTCATCATCAAATTCCCCCATTTTGTGTTCTATGTGGTCTGTTCTGGCAGAGACTTCCTTCAGTTCTAGCCCCAGGTTATGGACACATGGAAGCATATCAGCATGTAGAGAGCTCCTAAGGGAGACCAACATGTCCCTCAGTGTTGTATCCAGCACAGGCTGGTTAGATGTGGGGAATGTGTCAATCGAGTCAGGGAGTTCCCTTGTGTGCTCCCCTGAGTCTAGGCCTTGAGAGTGGATTAGGCTAGGATCTGTGGCCTCCAGCCGTAATCTGACTTTCTATGGGCTTCCTAAGGACGGGGTATGTTTGGGCGATTGGGGGCTTTTCAATGGGGCTGTTCGTTTGCTTGGATTACCTTTTGAAGGTGCAGGCATTGGTGTGCTGAATCTCCCTCGTGTTTCAGGCCCGCCGCCGCCATCTTGTCTAGGCCCCAGTGGGAAGTATTCCGTCAACTTTTGCGGCTTCTTCATGTTTTTATTTCTCCTGGACATTGCCGATCGGTGCCCTGATCGGTGCCCTGATCGGTGCCCTGGTTCACCAGCTCCGGTGGGCGATTTGGGTGATATTTTGCTGTGGGTGCAGCCTGATCTGTGCCGGTTTGTCCCTGTGTGCAGCGGAGCTCTTTCACAGAGCGTCCATCTCAGTCCGTGGCAAGCTCCGCCCCGTAAGTTGGCTTTTGATTAGTTTTTGATATAGTAAAAGGTAAGCACATCAGTTACTTTTATTGCTAAATTTCTTCATTTAAGATGAACTTTCTTAATTTCCTGTTTCTATGATCACATAGAAAGTTAAAGCGGTTCGGCACACATTTCATTTAGTAAATCTCTTTGCCTTCCAAATCAGGCAAAGAGTACTAAATGAAATGTGTTTTTTTTTTTTTTTTTTCACTTACCTTGTAATTGATGACTTCCTGTCCTCAGTCTCTGCGGGGTGGGCGGGGTCTGTGCGGGGATCCTCGTCACGCCGCACTGTCTCCTGGGATCTGGTGTCATTGATCCCAGGAGACAGTGCGGCCATCTTCTGAAATCTCGCGAGATTTCGGTCACATCTTCCGAAATCTCGCGAGATTTCGGACACATCTTCCGAAATCTCGCGAGATGTCGGCAGATGTGCCGACATCTCGCAAGATTTCGGAGAACGTGAGCTGCACTTTGCCATTACTGCGCACGCGCGAGCTCGGCGCTATATATATATATATTGTAGCAGAGCGTCCCAGAGAGAGCCAGGAGAAGTCTTGTTCGGGGTTTATACATCTCCCAGGCTCCTCTCATACACATTCAGAGGTCTCTGATACAAGATCCAGTTCGGATCTTAGTCCTCCTCTCCAGGCTAATTTAAGCTCACCTGAGCAAACAGCCTTTGCTCTCTGCCTGGGACACACAAACAGGGATGGTTTGTGAGGAGCCAAAAGGTTGGTAAAACCCTTTAAAACTCTTTACAGAAACTGACAAGCGGTAGGCTTGCTCAGCTTGATAGTTAGAGACGGTGTATGGTATAGTTAGAGCCGAGACACGGCTAGGACTTTTGTTTTGTTATTTCTGTTTTGATATGTTTTCTGGAAGACTGTGCAGCACCTGTGTATGGACTTGTATTTAAAACCAATAAACCCAGCACTGTTTTCACTACCTCAAGTGGATTTGGTATCTGTGCCTAAATAAACAGCTCATCCCAGGGAGCTTTGTACCTGCTACCTGTCCCCCAGGTTACATATGGTGGATTTCAGCGGGCAGCTGTAGTAAGTTACTACTTAAAAGGCCAGTACCTAGAGTGACTAAACATGGAGGAAATCCTAAAACAGTTGATGATATCCAACGCTGCGCAACAGCAAACAAACGCTGCACTGCAGAAAACAAACGCTGCACTCCACGCTGCACAACAGCAAGCAAACGCTGCACAACAGCAAGCAACCGCTGAAAAGCAGAAAACAAATGCTGCACTACAGCAAGCAAACGCTGCACAGCAGAAAACAAACGCTGCACTCCATGCGGCACAACAGCAAGCTAATGCTATCGCACAGGAGCAATCGCAGAGGCTGTTTGAACAGCTAGCCACTGATGCAAAAGCAGATAGGAAAACCTTGTCTGAGGTTGTGGAGACAATAGCACAGTGGTCACCTGCTAACATTGATAATATTGGAGACAAGCCCTCAGCCATCCATGTGGCTCGCTTTTTGTCCAAGATGACTACAGATGATGATCCAGAGGCCTTTCTGCTAACGTTTGAACGGACCGCTGAGAGGGAAGGTTGGCCTAAAACCCAGTGGGCAGGACTGGTCGCCCCGTTGCTTACTGGGGAATCGCAGAAGGCCTACTATGATTTGGAGTCAGCAGAAGCAGCAGACTATGAAAAGGTCAAACAGGAAATACTGGCACGACTTGGTGTCACTTTGGCAGTTCGAGCACAGCGGGTCCACAGCTGGTCCTTCCAAGACGAGAAGCCCCCAAGATCGCAGATGTTCGACCTAATTCACCTGGTGAGGAAATGGCTACAGCCGGAGTCCCTGTCTGGGCCACAAATAATGGAGCGTGTGGTCATGGACCAGTTTCTGAGGTCACTACCCATTCCCCTGCAGGAGTGGGTGAGTCAAGGAGACCCCAATTCGGCAAACCACCTGGTGGAACTTGTTGAAAGGTATTTTGCTGCAAAGAACCTGGTCACCACCCCTACAGCCGCACGGACTTTCCGCCCAAAGCCACGGTCTCCCCAGGCAACCGGTAAGACTGTTCCAGGGGAAGTGGGTGGTAAGCATGGCAAGGAAATAGGGGGGAGGATTTTTGGTGCCAGGACTGAAGCTTGGCCTCCCAAACAAGGGAAGCCGGTGCCTGTCAGCAAACCAAACTGGGGAAACGTCAGGTGTTTTCGTTGCCAAGAAATGAGACATGTTGCGGCAAATTGTCCATTGACAGATGAACCAATGCAGTGTGATTTATCTATTAGAAGGCAGTCTATGTTTGCAGCGGTTTCATGCACTGCAACGCCAAATATGAGAAAACCAATGTGCCAAATGACTGTGAATGATAAGCCTATTACAGCCTTGCTGGACTCTGGAAGTCTAGTGACTTTGGTTACAGCTGAAATTATTGAACCTGTGAATTATCATGCTAAAAATGTTGCTGTGATCTGTATACATGGGAATACCCGGGAGTATCCTGTAACCACTGTTCAGTTTAAAACTGGTTTAGGTACAGTGACCCATCCGGTTGGACTTGTTCCCCACTTGGTGCATGAGGCCATCATTGGTAGGGACTTCCCTAAGTTCTGGGAACTGTGGGATCATCCCAACCCGGTCGCAGTACCCAACTCAGTCGCAGAGCCAGAATTCCTGGCCACTACTGACAAGGTGGGTTCAGGGGACTCTTCTCAGGGCTCCCCGGGTTTTCCTCTATCGGTTATGGCAGGAGAGCTGGAGGACCCTGAGGAAGTCCCTACTACCAGTAGAGCCGGACAGCCGTCTGCTGACCCCGAGCCTATGTTAGAGTTTGATGACCTTAATGTGCATAAGGAAAATTTTGGTACTGAGCAGAGAAAAGACCATACCCTTTCCAGGGCCTGGGAAAATGTAATAGTGATTAATGATGTACCTGTCGAACCCGGGGACAGGCCCTGTTTTCCTTATTTCAGCAGCAATGAGGATTTACTGTATCGTGTATGTAAAATGAATGATGAAGTGGTTGAACAGTTGGTGGTCCCTAAGCCATACAGACGGCTGGTGTTAGAACTTGCCCATGGGCACTTGCTAGGAGGCCATTTAGGGGTTGAAAAAACGACTGAAAGGGTGTTGCGCAGGTTTTACTGGCCCGGGATACAGAAAGATGTTAAGAATTATTGTCAATCCTGTCCTGTGTGTCAGATGTCAGCCCCACTATCCCACTTCCGAAGTCCTTTAGTACCTTTGCCTATCATTGAAGTGCCCTTTGAGAGGATTGCCATGGACCTTGTGGGCCCACTTCCCAAGTCTGCCAGGGGTCATCAGCATATCCTCGTAATCATGGATTATGCTACCCGCTACCCTGAAGCAGTTCCCTTACGCGCCGCGTCTGCTAAAAACATTGCCAAAGAACTGTTTATGGTGTTCAGTCGGGTTGGCATCCCGAAAGAAATCCTTACAGACCAGGGCACCCCGTTTATGTCGCGAATAACTAGGGAGCTCTGCAAGTTATTTAAGGTGACGCAGCTGCGAACCTCAGTGTATCATCCTCAAACGGATGGCTTAGTGGAACGCTTCAATAAGACGTTAAAGAGCATGTTAAAAAAGGTTGTGGACAAGGATGGGAAAAACTGGGACTTCCTGATACCATACTTGATGTTTGCCATCAGGGAGGTTCCCCAGTCCTCTACGGGGTACTCCCCATTTGAGTTGCTTTATGGGAGACACCCTCGGGGACTCTTAGACATAGCCAAAGAAACTTGGGAGGGAGAACAGACACCCCATAAAAGTGTCATTGAGCATATTGCCCAAATGCAGGAGAGGATTGCAGCAATCATGCCAGTGGTAAAAGAACACTTACTGCAGGCCCAGGCAGCCCAACAGAGAATATACAACAGGGGGGCCCAACTCCGTGTTTTCTCACCTGGTGACAGGGTCCTGGTGTTAGTTCCCACTGTTGAGAGCAAGTTCCTGGCTAAGTGGCAGGGTCCCTTTGAAGTAATTGAGAGAGTTGGGGAGGTCAATTACAAGGTTTATCAACCAGGAAAAAGGAAGCCCGAACAGGTTTACCATATAAACCTGTTAAAACCCTGGAAGGATAGAATGGCGTTAACTGCGAGGCCTCTCCCAGTAACGCCTACGGGTACTGAGTCCCCTCTCATCCCTGAGGTCACGATTCCAGACACCCTCTCATATTCCCAAAAACAGGACACTAGAGAATTCCTGATAAGGAATAGAGAGAAGTTTTCAGAGTTACCTGGCACGACTTCAGCAGTTCAGCATGATATTGTTACTGAACCTGGGGTACGTGTCAAGCTCAAACCTTACCGAATTCCTGAAGCGAGGAGAAAGGACATCAGCAAGGAAGTTAAAAAAATGTTGGAGCTAGATGTCATTGAGGAATCCAATAGTGACTGGTCTAGCCCCATCGTGTTAGTCCCAAAACCGGATGGCACGTGGAGGTTCTGTAACGACTTCAGGAAGCTTAATGCGGTGACAAAGTTTGACACATACCCAATGCCCAGAGTAGATGAACTTATAGACCGACTTGGCAAGGCTCGCTATCTTACCACTTTGGACTTGACAAAAGGGTATTGGCAAATACCCCTAACTGGTAGCGCCAAAGAGAAGACTGCGTTTGTGACCCCAGACGGTTCCTTCCAATATAAAAAAATGCCTTTTGGGTTGCAAAATGCCCCCGCAACATTTCAGAGGGCCATGGACAGGACCCTAAAACTCCACCGACGATATGCAGCAGCCTATCTAGATGACATAGTGGTACATAGTACTGACTGGGAGTCTCACTTGCCTCGTGTCCAGGCTGTTCTTGATTCCCTCTTCAAAGAAGGTTTTACGGCAAATCCCAAAAAATGTGCCATTGGTCTAGAGGAAGCCAAGTATTTGGGCTATACTATTGGCCGTGGTGTCATAAAACCTCAAGTGAGTAAAATAGCAGCCATCCAGGAATGGCCACGCCCTGCAAACAAGAAGCAGGTCAGGGCCTTTCTTGGTATTGCGGGGTATTATAGAAGATTTATCCCAAATTTTGCAACTATAGCTGCCCCTCTGACAGACCTTACGAAAGGGAAAGATTCTGTAATGGTGAAATGGTCCCCAGTAGCAGAGGAGTCTTTCCAGGTCCTGAAGAAGGCTCTGTGTGCACAGCCAGTACTGTACTCTCCCGATTTCTCCAGAGAGTTTTTGTTTCAGACGGATGCGTCTGATGTTGGTATCGGGGCAGTACTATCACAGGTATACAATGGGGAAGAACACCCTGTCGTGTACCTAAGCAGAAAGCTCAATGACCATGAGAAAAAGTATGCAGTCATTGAAAAGGAATGTTTAGCCATAAAGTGGGCCGTGGACGCGCTCAGGTACTATTTGTTAGGGCGTCAGTTTGACTTAATAACTGACCATGCTCCCCTGAAATGGATGGCCCAAAAGAAGGAGACTAATAGACGGGTGAACCGGTGGTTTTTGGCTCTACAGGATTACTCCTTCACCGTAAAACACAGGCCAGGTGTGGAGATGGGGAATGTAGATGCCCTGTCCCGTGTTCACTCCTGTTGGGCCACAGGTGTTCCAACCCTGGGGTTGAAACAAGGGGGGAGGATATGTAGCAGAGCGTCCCAGAGAGAGCCAGGAGAAGTCTTGTTCGGGGTTTATACATCTCCCAGGCTCCTCTCATACACATTCAGAGGTCTCTGATACAAGATCCAGTTCGGATCTTAGTCCTCCTCTCCAGGCTAATTTAAGCTCACCTGAGCAAACAGCCTTTGCTCTCTGCCTGGGACACACAAACAGGGATGGTTTGTGAGGAGCCAAAAGGTTGGTAAAACCCTTTAAAACTCTTTACAGAAACTGACAAGCGGTAGGCTTGCTCAGCTTGATAGTTAGAGACGGTGTATGGTATAGTTAGAGCCGAGACACGGCTAGGACTTTTGTTTTGTTATTTCTGTTTTGATATGTTTTCTGGAAGACTGTGCAGCACCTGTGTATGGACTTGTATTTAAAACCAATAAACCCAGCACTGTTTTCACTACCTCAAGTGGATTTGGTATCTGTGCCTAAATAAACAGCTCATCCCAGGGAGCTTTGTACCTGCTACCTGTCCCCCAGGTTACAATATATATATATATATATATATATATATATATATATATATATATATATATATATATATATATATATATATATACATATATATGTATAATAAATAAAAAAGGAAAAGAAAATCAGATTTAGCTGAGGTATCACAAAATACTTTTTTTTTTACATTCAAAGATCAGAACTACCATAAATTGCTTTTGTGGATGTGTTTTTTTTTTTTTTTAGCAAGGAACATACATAATTAGGCTGTGCTGTAAATTGCCTCCAGCATTGTTCCTGTTTATTCTTGCCTGAGGCTGCCATTTTACTGGAGCCTACAGCAGTAACTTTTTTTACTGAGAACTACTGTTTTTATGTCTTTTCAGCAGCAGAGTTTGTCCTGCCACCTCTCTTGCATTCCTCTTCTCTCTCCCTAATCTCTCCATGCTTGGCACAGGTTGTCTTATTCCTGTAGTTTTATCCAACCCCTCAGCAGCATATCATATGCTGTCAGCAGATTTACCTGTAGTCACTTAGTCACTGCTCCGATTCTTTGCACAATGGCCAAGACAACCAAGATAGAAAACAATTCAGGCTGCATGGAACAGGAAAGTGAACTGCTGCATTTTAAACCGTATAGGTACTTATTTTTAAGGTTTCACATGCATGCAAAAGGGTACAGCA
>CM053030.1:336186536-336214810 GCA_028564925.1 Lithobates sylvaticus | reverse complement strand
CCCACCATATGTGCGGCATCGTTCCGTTGAGTTTCTGAGGTTCTTAATGACTTCCTGTACCTCTTCTGCTGAGAAGGGGGCCTCCAGCATTTATTTTTTATTTTTGCTCTTAACAACATTTTGTTGCCATTTGCAGCCCTCTAGCCCTTTCCATGACCTTTTTACAGCCATTTTAGTGTTCAAAAGTCCGGGTCCCCATTGACTTCAATGGGGTTCGGAGTTCGGGGTCAAGTTCGGGTCAAGTTCGGTCCCGAACCCGGACTTTTTTCTGAAGTTCGGCCGAACCCGAACATCCAGGTGTCCGCTCAACTCTAGTCCCAGGCCAATCTGTCAAACGCCTTCTCCGCATCCAATGACAGGAAGAACCCTTTGTGTTTGTTGGTGGTCATCCAGTGATGTAAATTTATAGCTTTGATAGTGTTATCCCTTGCTTCCCGTCCCGGAATGAAGCCTACTTGGTCGTTTACTATTAGAGATGGGAGGAGGGGAAGCAAGCGATTGGCAAGGATTTTAGCAAAAAGTTTTATGTCTACATTTAGTAAAGAAATTGGCCTATAATTAGTAACTAGTGTTGTGTCTTTATCTTCTTTTGGGATTACTGTGATGTGTGCCTCGAGAAGTCTGTGGAAGGGGAGTGTGGAGGAGGAGAGGGAGTTAAAGGCCTTGAGGAAAGGGCCAGTGAGTACCTCTGTAAAGGTTTTGAAATATGCGGCTGTGAACCCGTCTGGGCCAGGGCTTTTTCCTTCTTTTAGCTGTTTGATGGCAGTTTTTAGTTCATCTTCCGAAATGGAATTTTCCAAGTGGCGGGCATCTTCTGTGTCGATGGGTTTCGGACAGTGATCTTTTAAAAAGTGCTTTATAAGTGAACGTCTAGTGTTACTTGCTGTGGGCCCATCTGGTTGCTTATTGAGATTGTAAAGATTGGAATAATACGCCTCAAATTGGGAAGCTATATCTGGGGCTGTGACTTTGGGCCTACCTTGGGAGTTGTTGATCGTGTGGATATTGGTCTGAGCTTTATTCGTTTGGATGGCTCTGGCTAGGTACTTTCCGCTTTTGTTTCCAAATTCATAAAAAAAAAATTTGTTGTAGAACAAATTTACGTTTTGTTTTGTGGGATAGGTCCGCCCGCAGGAGTTCCCGTGTTTGTGTAAGGTCATGGTATGTCTGTTGGGCTTGGGTCTGTTTATGAGCTAGTTCTAGGGTTTTAATTTTGTGGAACAAATTTGTGATTTTGGCTTGATGGGCTTTTTTCCGTGATGTTTTTAGAGCTATGAATTTACCCCTTAGGACGCATTTGTGGGCCTCCCATTGTGTCAGCGGAGCAGTTTCTCCATTGTCGTTGTCTAGGAAGAAGTCGTGTATGGATTTTCTAACGTCTTTGATATCTTCTTCTGGGGTCAATAGCAATGAATCTAAGCGCCAGATCTCTGAGAAGGTATTTTGGTCTGGGAAGGTTAACGTCATAGTGATTGGATGATGATCAGATAGTAGCATTGGTTCAATAGTTGCGTGGGAAAGGAAAGGTAGATCTGTTTGGGAGAGGAAGAGATAGTCAATTCTGGAATATTTATTATGAGGGGCAGAGAAGAATGTATAGTCCTGTTCGTTGGGATGGAGGGTGAGCCATGTGTCATGTAGGAGTAGTTCTTGAAATTGCATTTTAATACAGCGTAGGGTTTTATATGGCAATGATGTGGTACCTGATGAGCTATCTAATAATGGGTACAGGGCAACATTGAAGTCCCCACCAAGTATGGTCAGTCCAGTAGAAAAGCCTGTCAGTAGTTGGGAGATCTGTCCAAAGAAGCTGGTCTGTGCAGAGTTAGGGCTATATATGTTAGCCAGGGTAACAGGTCGGCCTAGAATCTTACCTTTTAAAAATATGTATCTGCCTTCCATGTCTATTAGCGAGTCAGTATGTTCCCAGTTCAGGTTTCTGGAGATCAGAATTGAGCAGAGTTTTTGCCTGTGAATTAGTAGAATGATATGAAGTTGGAAACAGGTGGTTTGTGAGCTTAGGGATCTTATCTGTGCGGAAATGTGTTTCCTGTAGGAAGACTATGTTAGCTTTTAGTTTGTGCATCTGCGAGAGAACCTGGCTGCGTTTCTCTGGGATATTGAGCCCTTTCGTATTCAGGGATACAACTTTCAGCGTGGTATGTTTAGTGGCAGGTCTGGTATGTGACATTTTGTGTGAGGGGTAAAGCTTTGTGCTGGTGAAAGAGATTGGGGTAGTTGTCTTTTTTCTCACTTAAGTGTGGTTGAGGGCGGGTTACGCAAATATTGGTGACCCCGGGGAGTAGGGTTGTGGATCTGTTGTTAGGGTGGCGGAGACCGAGGAGACAGGTGGGGGGGGGGAGATCAGTGAAGGAAGTGGAGTGGTTAAAAAAAAAATGGGGGGGGGGGAGTATTACTGAAGGAGGGAGAGAGGTTTTCCAGAGATAAGGAAGGGTGTAGAGACCCTCCTTATGAGATGTCATGTGGTCCAGTAGGGGTCAACGGGAGTGAGTAGGTTCCCGTTGTGTGGAGAAGCAGAAGGTGCCGGTATGAAATAAATAAATTGGTAAATAGAGTCCTCTGATCTTCAGAGGCGAGTGTGAAAATTAGGTGTAGGAGCCCTTGGATTCTAAGATTTTGTAAAAAGACTTTGGTTCAACAAAGGGGGAGCTTGGTTATAATGTGGTAGAAATTGGTAAACCGGAGTATAGTATGAGGTCAACCGGGGGCTAGAATGTATTAGATTAGATTAAGGTGGGATAAGATCAACATTTTGATGGTGGATGTCGGTCATTAAAAGTTAACGTGGGTATAGTTCCATCGTGGAAACAGAAGTACCTTCTCTATAATGATACCTTTGTCATGTAATTTACACTATTAGCAATCAAAATGTCCACTTAGCTGTAATATCCAAACTTGTCTAGATCTCTGGCGTGTGTGGCCGAGTCCCAGTTAGTTTGCGGGTGTGTTTCTGAGAGCCGGTGACACGCATAGAATGGGTGTTCAGTTACATAAT
This sequence comes from Lithobates sylvaticus, assembly GCA_028564925.1. Taxonomy (NCBI): domain Eukaryota; kingdom Metazoa; phylum Chordata; class Amphibia; order Anura; family Ranidae; genus Lithobates; species Lithobates sylvaticus. The sequence continues at coordinate 336,211,794 of CM053030.1, read as the reverse complement.
GACAGGTCCTTGCAATGTGCAGGGCCGACATGGGACAGCATAAGGGGAATGCAGTTTGGTGTGTTACAGGTGCTATTGGCTGGAGCCAGGGCAGCAACAGTAGCTGATTGGTGGTGTTTCGGCGGGAGCAATGTTCCGCAGGACAGAGGTGATAAAAGAGGCCGTCCGGCCGCGGGAAGGACACAGTACCTCAGGACCGGGACTCCCACAGGACCGTCGGAGATGCAGCGCGCACCTGAGGGCAGAGAGAGCCTGTTACGCCGCCTCATTGAGAAGGCAGAGGGCGCCGGTGGCGAGGAGTGGCTTCGTTTATGCCTGGGGGCCGGTCAGTCAGAGGCTCCGCCTGGCCCTTCTGCTCTCTCCTCGTCAGAGAAAATGGAGGAGTCCGCGGAGCGCATGCGCAGTCCGCGCCGCCAGCCTAATAGAGGGAAGAAGAGACTTAAGTCCCCAGCTTCTCCTAAGCGAAGTGAGGAGAGAGCCAGCAGCATTCCAGCAGCAGTGTCATCCCATAGCCAGGAGAGGACATCACAGCCAGCAGCTGCCAGCAGCGTGCCTGACAGGAGTTCACCTAGTGGTGAGACATGCTCTCTTTCTGTACCTGAATTGAATGCTTTTCTATTGTCATTATCTAACATCGTTAATGACCTTAAAGGGGCGCATACTATTGGCGCTAATGTTAATAGATATGAGGGGGCACAGTATTCTGGTGCTTTGCAAGATTCTAACAATAGTTTTAAATTAAATGAGGGGGCACAGTATTCTGGTGCTTTGCAAGATTCTAATAATAGTTTTAAATTAAATGAGGGGGCACAGTACTCTGGTGCTATACATGATATTCAATCTAAATATAATTCAGGGGCACAGCTTGCTGGTGCGTTATTACACTCTGGTGCGTGTGGTGGTTTAAAAGAAACTGAGGTGGCACAGTGTTCTGGTGCTTTTCAAGATAATTCTGGTATGCCTGCTATCAACAGGGATGCACGGTTGCATAGTGTTTTTCCAAACAGTGACAATATGACACAGCAAAATATGGATGATGTCAGTCATGTCTGGCGCCATTTGTCTGAATTACCAGCTAATGCGAACGTGGCAGACAGCAGTTTTAGGAAGCAGGCGATGAAGCCTGTTATTTCTCCACGCACGGTGGTGGAATCCTCCTTTAAGCTACCCATGCCATGTGACATCTCACCACTGGGTTTCCACCTAGCGGACTCAGTTAAAGAGAAAATTTGGAAAGGAGAGTTTATTGATTTGCTGTCATTACTGCCTTCTTCTAAAGAATTTGTGGTTAAAGTGGATAAGAGATTAGAGGATAGGGCTGATGACGATAAACGGAAATCTATCCCTAGGACATTTCAAAATTGGCTGCAGGCATTTTGCATATATGCAGCCGTATTGGGTGAACATTACCCAGAGAAATGTTCAGGTTTGTTCCAGCATGTGGACATCATTGCTGAAGCTTTTCGCCACTTTGGCGGCTCGGCATGGTTCACTTATGACGAGAATTTCAGACAGAAATTAGCGGTCCACCCGACGTTGCAATGGGGTTGTAAGGATGTAGGTCTCTGGCTGAACCTCATGCTGCCGCAAAAGCCTCAGTTTGTTGCTCGGCCAGTTAATCCTCAGCAGGCCTTTCGCAAGGGCTTCTGCTTCGCCTTTAATGAAGGGCAATGCAAATTCTTTTCCAGCTGCAGATATAGGCACGAGTGCTCTTACTGCAACGGTAATCACCCCGCAAGCAGGTGTTTTCGCAAGAACACAGCATTATCGGCCACCCCATTGCCCCGCGATTCTACTGGGAAAAGCCATGACCCCGGTGAGCTTGCCAAAAATGCGGCCTTGGCTAGACCAATACCCAGACCGCACGATGGCTCAGTTACTAATTGATGGCTTTCAGGAAGGGTTCTTGGTTCCGGGTTTTTCTGGGAATGGATGTGTTATGGTTAAAAACTTGCTTTCAGCCAGGATGCATCCGAATATTGTACAAGAGAAAATTAATAAGGAAGTGTTGGAGGGTAGGGTTGCTGGGCCTTTTGACCATCCACCCTTTTCAAACTTCCGAGTTTCCCCTTTGGGCATTGTACCCAAGAAGGAGCAAGGAAGCTTTAGACTTATCCACCATTTGTCATATCCAGCGGATTCTTCGCTTAATGACGAAGTGTCTGATGTGGTGGCCCCGGTTTCATATTCCTCTTTTGATGAAGCATTGGTAGTATTGAGACGGTTCGGGCGGGGGGCTTTGTTGTCAAAGGCAGATATTAAGTCAGCCTTTCGCTTGCTACCTGTGCATCCTCAAGGCTTTAATTCCCTGGGTCTGCATTTTCAAGAGAAATTTTATTTTGACAAATGCCTGCCCATGGGGTTTTCCTTATCATGTTTTTATTTTGAGGCCTTTTCAAAGTTTTTGCATTGGGTTTTGTCCCAGTGTTTCCCGGAAGGAGGTTCTTTGCATTATTTAGACGATTTCTTATTCATTGGCCCCGCTGACTCCCAGGTTTGCCTTAGTTCCTTGAATACATTTTTGACGATCTGCGAGTCATTTGGGGTGCCTATTGCTAAGGAGAAAACGGTCTTGCCTTCGCAAATAATAGAATTTCTAGGTATTACCATTGATTCGTCATCAATGGAATTCAGATTGCCGGAGGAGAAATTGCACCGAATGCGTTTCATGATTTCCCTCTTTTTGACCAAACGGAAGGTTTGGTTGAAGGAGGTACAGTGCTTGTTGGGTTTATTCGCTTTTGCAGCCAGGGTTATCCCCATAGCTCGAGTTTTCTCTAGAAGCTTTGCTCTGGCTACCAGAGGTTTGAAGAACCCATACGCACATGTGCGCATTTCGGCTAGAATTAAGGAAGATCTAAGAATTTGGGATACTTTCCTCGTCCATTTTAATGGTTCTTCAGTATGGCAACATGATTTTATAGATAGTTTACAACTAAACTTTTTTACGGATGCCGCAGGTGCTTCTGGCTTTGGGGCTTTTTTGGATGGCCGTTGGTGTGCCGCTAAATGGCACCCCAGCTGGCATCATCAGGATATTCTGCAAAATATAGTGTTGCTTGAATTATTCCCAGTGGTAGTCTCGATTGTTATTTGGGAAGATCAGTTTATTAATCGCAGGGTGTTAGTGCATACCGATAACAAAGGTGTCCTCTTTGCTATTAATATGCTCTCTTCCAAGTCTGAACTTGTCCTCAAACTACTGCGCTTCTTAGTCTTGCATTGTTTATGTTGCAATATTTGGTTAAGAGCTCGCCATATAGCTGGTTTGGAGAATAACATAGCTGACGCTTTGTCTCGCCTGCAGTTCGAAAGATTCCGGAATTTGGCTCCGTTGGCGGATCTACACGGCACTGCCTGCCCAGACTTCCTCTGGGGCTTGATATGGGATTGATATCAACCTACCTCCATAATTCTGTCGCAAGGAAGACTTGGCGCGAATACGAGTTGGCCTGGGCCAAGTGGTGCTCTTTTTGTGATAAGGAAAATATTGACACGCTGGAGGTGAATGCTTTTGTTTCCTTAGCATTTGTATCCTTTTTGATTGAATCACATTTGCGTCCTGCTTCGGTCAGTAAAGTTTTAGCAGGGGTATCGTTTTTTCCTAAAATTTGCAGGCCGCCCAGCTCTGAATTCCTTTTTTCAAGTTTGTCAGGTACTTAAAGGTTTTCGTAAATCTGTTCCCGCTAAGGATGGCAGGCGTCCCATTTCAGTGGGCTTATTGATCGAGCTGCTGGCGGTTTTGGAGACCGTTTGCAGCTCCACGTTCGAAATGCTCTTATTCAGAGCAGTTTTTTCGGTCATATTTTTCGGCGCCTTAAGGATGGGAGAAGTGGTGTCCCCAAACAGGACAACTTCCTCTTTCCTTCTGGTGGGTCATGTAGTTTTGGAACAGGATTGTCTACGTTTGTTTATATGTAGATCTAAGACTTTTAGGATCGGTAACGGGCAATGGGTGGTTTTGTCAAGGTCTCCTAACCCCAAAATTTGCCCGTTGTTTAATGTTAGGAATTTCTTATCTGTTCGTCCTTTTTGTGCAGGTTCCTTTTTTATCCACCAGGACCAGACCCCATTAACCAGATATCAATTTTCGGCGGTTCTCTCATCTTGCCTAAAAAGTCTTAACCTATCTGGTTTTAAATTCTCTTCGCACTCTTTCCGTATTGGGGCAGCCACAACTGCCAATCTACTGGGTTTTGATCCGGAAGGCCAGAAGAGGGTTGGTAGATGGGCTAGTAACAGATACAAAATTTATGTCCGTCCTGAATTACTTATCTGATAATTTTTTGTTGCAGATCCAGCTAAATATACAGTTTGGATTGTAGGCCACTCCTATATCTACTGGGCTGGTAAGCAGGCTGCATCTAGGAGTTATTCTAGTAATTTGGGCTTGGACTTTCAAGAATTTTATGTTTTATGGTCAGGTGTCCGGGGCCTTCGCTGGCGAGATTTAAGAAGTCATTTAGCCTATTTGGCATCTGTTTGGCCGTCCCCTGATATTTTGGTCCTCCACTTGGGTGCCAACGATATCGGTAAGGTTCATACCTGGGATCTTCTCTGTCAGATAAAACAGGATTTTTATGATATTAAATTATCATTTCCAAATGCCATTCTGGCATTCTCTGAGATGGTCCCCCGTCTTCTTTGGTCTCCCAGTGGAGGCCTATTTTATCTTGATAAGGTTAGGAGACGGCTAAATAGAACAATCCATAATTTTATAATTTCTTTGGGCGGTTTATCTTTCCGCCATGTGGAGCTGGAAGGTTTCCTTCCGGGCTTGTTCAGAAAAGATCTGGTCCACCTTTCAGTAATTGGTGTCGATATATTTAATATGGGTCTGCAAAATTTGATCGAGAGTGCTATGGTGTTGGGGGGACCTCAGTCAGTAGATACTCTACTGCCCTTGGTCTGTGGGGATTAGTCGTCCAGCATCGGCTGGATGGACAAAAGATAAATAAATTTTGATGATTGTGTTATAGCCAAGATGGCTTCATTTATTTTAATTTATAAATATTTATGAGGATTACCCCCCTTTAAACAACACCAGGGCCAAATATTATTTACCAAGAAACTCAATAAAAAAGTTAAAAGATAAAGAAGTTGTAAGTGTGTTATTTGTTCATGTTAATGACTCCTTAGTGCGGGCCCATGACAGGTCCTTGCAATGTGCAGGGCCGACATGGGACAGCATAAGGGGAATGCAGTTTGGTGTGTTACAGGTGCTATTGGCTGGAGCCAGGGCAGCAACAGTAGCTGATTGGTGGTGTTTCGGCGGGAGCGATGTTCCGCAGGACAGAGGTGATAAAAGAGGCCGTCCGGCCGCGGGAAGGACACAGTACCTCAGGACCGGGACTCCCACCCTCCCTCCCCCTTTTTTATTTATTCCGATAGTCAGGGTGTTGTTTACTGGGGATTAGTCGTCCAGCATCGGCTGGATGGACAAAAGATAAATAAATTTTGATGATTGTGTTATAGCCAAGATGGCTTCATTTATTTTAATTTATAAATATTTATGAGGATTACCCCCCTTTAAACAACACCAGGGCCAAATATTATTTACCAAGAAACTCAATAAAAAAGTTAAAAGATAAAGAAGTTGTAAGTGTGTTATTTGTTCATGTTAATGACTCCTTAGTGCGGGCCCATGTATAGTCCCAATGACCAGATTTGGGCACCTTTTTTTTTTTTTTTTTTGCCCCCCCCCCCCCCGATGACTCAGTTGGGGTGTACAGTATCTCACAAAAGTGAGTACACCCCTCACATTTTTGTAAATATTTTATTATAACTATTCATGTGACAACACTAAGGAAATGACACTTTGCTACAATGTAAAGTAATGAGTGTACAGCTTGTATAACTGTACATTTGCTGTACCTAAAAATAATTCAACACACAGCCGTTAATGTCTAAACCACTGGCAACAAAAGTGAGTACACCTTTAAGTGAAAATGTCCAAATTGGGCCCAATTAGCCATTTTTCCTCCCCGGTGTCATGTAACTCATTAGCGTTACAAGTTCTCAGGTGTGAATGGGGAGCAGGTGTGTTAAATTAGGTTTTATCGCTCTCATTCTCTCATACTGGTCACTGGAAGTTCAACATGGCACCTCATGGAAAGAACTCTCTGAGGATCTGAAAAAAATAATTGTTGCTCTACATAAAGATGACCTAGGCTATAAGAAGATTACCAAGACCCTGAAACTTAGCTGCAGCACGGTGGCCATGACCGTACAGCGGTTTAACAGGACAGGTTCCACTCAGAACAGGCCTCGCCATGGTCGACCAAAGAAGTTGAGTGCATGTGCTCAGCGTCATATCCAGAGGTTGTCTTTGGGAAATAGATGTATGAGTGCTGCCAGCATTGCTGCAGAGGTTGAAGGGGTGAGAGGTCAGTCTGTCAGTGCTCAAATCATACGCCGCATACTGCATCAAATTGGTCTGCATGGCTGTCGTTCCTAGAAGGAAGCCTCTTGTAAAGTTGATGCACAAGAAAGCCCACAAACAGTTTGCTGAAGACAAACAGACTAAGGACAGGGATTACTGGAACCATGTCCTGTGGTCTAATGAGACCAAGATAAACGTATTTGGTTTAGATGGTGTCAAGTGTGTGTGGCGGCAACCAGGTGAGGAGTATAAAGACAAGTGTGTTTTGCCTACAGTCAAGCATGGTTGTGGGAGTGTCATTATCTGGGACTGCATAAGTGCTGCCGGCACTGGGGAGCTACAGTTCACTGAGGTAACCATGAATACCAACATGTACTGTGACATACTAAAGCAGAGCATGATCCCCTCACTTCAGAGACTGGGCCACAGGGAAGTATTCCAACATAATGACCCCAAACAAAACTCCAAGACAACCACTGCCTCGCTAAAGAAGCTGAGGGTAAAGGTTGTGGACTGGTCAAAAATGTCTCCCAGACCTAAACCCTAATGAGCATCTGTCCTCAAACGGAAGGTGGAGGAGCGCAAGGTCTCCAACATCCACCAGCTCGGTGATGTTGTCATAGAGAAGTGGAAGAGGAATCCAGTGGCAACCTGTGAAGCTCTGGTGAACTCCATGCCAAAGAGGGTTAAGGCAGTGCTGGAAAATAATGGTGGTCACACAAAATATTGACACTTTGGGCCCAATTTGGACATTTTCACTTAGGGATGTACTTACCATTGTTGCAAGCGGTTTAGACATTAATGGCACATACAAGCTGTACATTCACTACTTTACATTGTAGCAAAGTGTCATTTCTTCAGTGTTGTCACATAGAAAAGATATAATAAAATATTTACAAAAATGTGAGGGGTGTACTCACTTTTGTGAGATACTGTATGTGGAAGTGGAGTATAGTGGAGCCATTAGCTTCTATTATTTATTATTAGATCTACAGAATGAGAAACCCCCCCAGCCCCAGGCTACTTGATCGACCAGACACCCAGGAAAGGACCCGCAGAGGAAACCAGACCATCACTATATTTCCATGCTGATACCTTACAGCTGTGAAGTAAGAGGCCACCCCGTCTAGAGGTGAGACTGCATGGAAAGAAGAGATACCCACCACACCTTGTTTGTACAATCAAGATTGGGACAATCATGTTTTCACCACTATAGAATTTAAAGATCATCACTATTGCACTTTTTGTATCCATCAAGCACTTTGTGATTTTATAGTCTTGCTTATTTACTTATTTGCACTGGACGTTTATTTCACTATTGCACCTTAAAGTGGACGTAAACCTGAAAAAAATAAAATCTAATTAAGGCTTGCACCTTGTACAGTATAGGATTTCATGTCATCTGTGCCCAGTCTTGCCACGAAGAGTGAATCCAGCTCTGAGCAGTCCTCGTATCTTTTTTCAGTGAGATAAAAACTGACACAGTTTAGGAGTCAGTTTTTCACCCTTGCTGTAAGTGACATGTGATTTACATATCTCATGCACAAGCCTGAGAGAGGCATTCTGTATAATTCAGATCCCCTCCACCTTTCTTCTCCAGATTCTTCACACCTCAGCATGATTGGGCATGCTGAAGTCATATGGTGACTTTTCTGGGTTTTTACAGGATGTTAGTGATCATAGCCGAAGTTCAGTGTAAGAAATACACAGGAAAAAATGCATGTTTGCAAGGGGAGTGTAGAGGTGGGCGGGGAGTCTACTGACATCACGACTCCACCCACCGACCCCCAAACAACAGGCCCACCCACAGAATCTGCAGTTTTTTGGGACTCATAACAGATAGAGGGGAGACATTTGACAGGTAAGGATACATCCAGGAGGCATGTATATCCTTATAGATAACCACTATGGCAGTAGTTTAGAAAGGATGAGAGTGGGTTTACATCCACTTTAAAGAGTTATATGCAGTGGAGTTTTGACTGCCATATTGTGTTCATTTTGAGTATTGCGCTGTAAAAGTCACATTCATACACTAAGGGTTTGATATTTATTGTATGTTTGAATCCAAATTGTTATTAATTTATGTATATTGTGCAGTTTATTTGTAACAGCGCAGCACCATTCATTAGCAGTCAAGAAACAAGATGCACAATTTATGCCCCTTGTATTTTAGACCCTTCAATGCCGCTAGGTGGCAAAAAAGTCTCACATTGCTTACTTGGCAATGGCTATGCTTAGAACCCTACCCCTCACCCTCCTATGCATTCAAATTTTTTCCCAAACCTGTCCTTCTCTTCTTTGCTACACTTTCTTGGATTACTCTCTTCTCATGTTACTTTTTCCTTGTCGTCTCCTCTTTGCAGTGCTCTCTGGTGCATGCATGAGCATGTTCTGTGATCGCTGTGTCCATTAGACATAGCAGATCACAGAGCAAGGTACAGGGTGAATGAATTTGGCTCTGTAACATGGGACTCAATGTGACCAATCACAGCAATTCCATATGTAAAAAAGGCTGCATGCTGCAGCCACTGCCATGTTTCCTCTGGCACACCAATTGACTGTGAGAGGAAAAAATAATATTTCTAAATCCAAAATCAGCAGATTTTCTTTTTTACAGTGCACAGAGCTATCGACAGTGTTCCTGATCACACAAGTACAATGTCACCAAACCAGTGTAGCCAGCCACATTGTCCCTGATTATTACTCACACCGATCTCAGTTTTGCCAGACCAGTGTATGCCAGCAACAGTGTTTCTGAATGCTAGTGTAGCGCCGGGCTCCAAATGAGCATGCGCTATATTTTTGTAAATTTAAAGTTCTTAAAACCACAGTTGGGTTTTAGGGTTAATTGTTCTAAATTCTGGTCTCAGTACTAGTTTGGCTGGATTGCAGTGTGTTCTGCTTGGCCATAGGTGTCGGTGTCACCTCTGACAAGCATAGGAACGCAGTCCAGTTGGACGCATTAGGTGCCAATCTTTCTCGGAACCAACCAGTGAGTGGATTGTCTCGCTGTGCATCTGGGAGAGGGTACTTAAGGGACTGAGGTCACGTGCTTCGGGGGTTCTGGTCCAGAAGATCGCTTCATCTCTTTGGTCCTGGTCCTCCTGACCAGCCCTCAGGGGCCCTCATGGCCTGGGGTGCGGATCCATCCCTTTCTGAGTCTCGGGGCTGGCTAGCCCGAGGCACAGTAACTGGAAGGAGGATTCCAAGGTGGTCCGATGCCGTCTCGGTTTTGGAGAGGCCCAGCAACTGAGAACTAAACCAGGGGAGGACTTTGCTCAGCAAGAGCCTGGAAGCTAAGTTGAAAGGAAACCAGGTGAATCCACACTCGTACGGTATCGCCGGAACGGCTGCAAGATACTGGTACCGTATGAGGGTTCTTTAAGTTCGTCTATCCTTCAGTTACAACCAAGTCTGTGGCAGAGACTTTTCACTTACAAGTTCTACAACCAAGTCTGTGGCAGAGACTTTTTTTTTATCTGAATCACCTATCAACTGCTAAATCTACTAAGAGAAGATTTATCCGATAGCTGTAATATCCAGTTGCGAATGGCTATTCCCTGGAGTTTATAGTGAGAGACTTTCAGTTCCAAGCAGTTCCAAGAGCACCTGAACTTCCCACCTATACCCTCTATTCCTTCATTGAGAGACTGTGTTTTGTCTAACGTTTTGCAAATAAAAATCCCTAAAGTGGATCCAGTGTCAGTTTCTACAGTTCTTTGGGCCATCTACCTCGGGAAACCCCTAGAGGCATACAAGGTCAAGAAGGTAACAGTAAACCCAAAAATAACCAGCAGCTCCTTCGGGGGTTAGTGCTACACTAGTCACACCAATCCAAGTGTCACCAGACCAGCGCAGCCAGTATAGTGTTCCTGATTGACGCCACACCAGTACAGTGTAATCAGACCCATGTAAGCCAGCAACAGTGTTCCTGATTGCTGCCACACCAGTCCCAATGTCACCAGATCAGTGTAAGCCAGTAACAGTATTCCTGATTGCTGTCACACAAGTCCCAGTGTCACTAGACCATTGTTTCTGATTGCTGACACACCAAGGCAGTTTCACTAGACCAGTGTAAGGCAGCAACAGTGTTCTTTATTGCCTCCAAACTAGTCCTAGTGTCATCAGATCAGTGCAACCAGCAACAGTGTTTCTAATCACCACCACACCAGTCCCCATTTTGCCAGACCAGTTTAGGACAGCAACAGTGTCTCTGATCACTAGCCACACCAGTACAGTGTACCGAGAACAATTTAAGCAAACAACAGTGTTCCCAATCACTGCCACATAAGTCCAAGTGTCACTAGACCATTGTAAGCCAGAAACAGTGTTCTTGATCTCTAGCAACACCTGTACAGTGTCACCAGAACAGTGTAAGCCAGAATGTTTAACTGCTTGCATGCTATCTACCTTCATAATCCATTCTTGATCTCTGTCATTATAGAGGAGGCAGTGTGTCACTGTTGATTGCTGCCAGCACAGAGAGCACACTGTTATTAACGCGTAGGGTGAGCGGCCTGCTGACGTCACCTCCATTCCTCCGTCCATCCAGGAAGCGACGGGCAGCAATTGAGAGAGCCGGCCGGCTCGAGTTTTATTCACATGCCTTTGTTTTGCAACTTAAATGTAAGTGCAATGTACTACCCTGATTTTATATAATAAATTTGCCATACAGTATTATGCTATGGATGTGTATCTTTTTCCTACATAACCGAGTTCTGGTGGAAGTAAGGAAGGACCTAGGAGGAACCCACAAGCTTTCCCTAAGTTTGCCAATTGGAGAGTCTGGGATAGAGACCCTGGCAGGGTGATATAGCCACAGACCTTTCTGATCTCCCTAATAAAGAGATCAGACTAGCTGGTAAGCTGCAGATAAATTTCTTTTTCTGGTCGAGGATCTTCTGTCTTTGCCTTATCTGGTGTATTTAATCACAGATTTCTGATCACTGAAGCACAACAACAGCTTTACCATTCATAATTGGACTTTTTGTATACCATCATATCAATTAACCCCTTAATGATTTATGATTGTTCACGCTATTTATACTGAACACAATGTTCAGTCACTATAATACACAACAGTGTACACATGAATTGTTTTTTCACTTATATTGCTTAAAGTGGGATTTATTTCAATGATCACTATTTTAACTTATGTTATCGGAGCTATTTAATTTTATTTGGTTCATCACGTGGTTCAATTTTCAGTGCATCTATTTTTTCTACTTTGTATTTCACAGTGTGTATCTCACGTTAAGTTGCAGCAGAGAATTTTCTAATTTCTTCTATATTTTAATTACATTTTATCACTAATATTGTTTTTCACTAAATTAGTTGATTATTATTGTGGCACATATCAGTTTAGGATTTAATAGACAGCGCTGTTTTCTCCAATACACAGATTCTATGCACAGATACAAAACTACAGCAGCAGTCTCACACTATCAGTGTGTGGTAATTGGCTTTCTATACTAAGGGAGGGTATAGTAACCAGCAGCATCAGCAAACATTATTAATATCATATATCCTAAAGGAAATTGAATTTTTCCCTTGTTTTTGGAAGGATTGTTTTTGGATTATGGATATATTTGAGTACAGAGCATCTAAAAAGGTTAATACCGAAGGGGTGTTTGAGATGTACAAAGATAGTGATGGTGATTTAAGTGGGTTTTTTGTGAGACTCTCACCATCTCAGAAATCCATACGCAATGGGACATCGCATTTCTTGAAACTTACATTAAGCTTAGTATGGTTCCCAGAAGTTTGCGATGGGAAGTTTGCCCACAAAGAGGGGAAACAGAGTTGGAGGAATGGTTCCGTTATTTCAACGAGGCGGGGGTTAGCTTCCTCCAATTTCTGGTTGCCCGAAAAAATAGTAAGCTTGTGAGATTAGATGGAGAGATCAAGGCTCTCAAGGACAATCTACTCATACACAAGGATAAGGAGGAATATAGGGAAATATCTAACAATCTTCTAAAAATTTTAGACAAAGAAGAAAGAGAACAGAAAATTAAAAAGAGGAAAAAATATAATAGAGATTATGCAGATTACCAGGCGACCAGCGTTTTTGAATGGCAAAAAAAACTGGCAGCCGAATCAATTACAAAACCGGATTCGAGAATGGAGGCAATTACCCAAGAGAAAGAAACCTCAGGGGCCCCATTGGACGAAATTCAACATATACCCATAGGGACTCGATCCCAAAAAAAAAAAAAAAAATTTCAACAAAAAATGGTTAAAAAGGGTAAGAAAGTGTCCTACCAATCACCACAGAGACCCCCAGGATCCGGTAAGGTAGGACAGCCGGTGATTAATTCAGGTTGAAATCATCCACCGTCACAAAAATATACAGCCAATCACGAGTATGGTTATGCACATCCCTCTAACCAGGCACAATATTTTAACCAAAGAAGGGACACCCCTTATTCAAACAGGGGATTTGAAAGAGTACAACAAGGGAATTATGGGTATACAATTCCACCAGGTCAGGGTCCCCAATATCTAAATCAGCCCTATTACCCTAGAGACACAGAGGATTTTAGCAACGGTATTGGGACATACAACCGTTTTTTTCCACTGAGAGATAAGGAGGGTCCTCTAAATGGTGGTTTTAGGGATCACGAATCGGGGGGAGGTGAACAACGTCCTCGTGGGTTGGGCCCATCAAGAGCCTCTACTATTAGGCCTAATACTGGTGGCCAGGAACAACAGTATTGGGGTTTTCCCAGGGCCGCCCAAGGGTTGAAAAGACCAGTGGAAAGCAAAGAGGAACTAGAGGGGGGAGGAGAGCACAGTCAAAAAAAGTCAAGGAACTAAATGGTGAGGGCATCTTTAACCTTAGCTCTCAGATTCTTACTAAATCTGAAACGGCTTTATTGAACAAAGGACTTAAATTTGGCGCACCAAAGAAACTTAATAAGTTCCAAACCTACATGGACATTCATAGATTTGTCCGTAAGGTTAACATTAAAAGACACTTTGCGACTATCCCGATCAAACAAGATGTACCGATCCAACAGATAAAATTGCATTCTGGATTATCTAATGCATCAACATTTAATCCCCAGGAGTTCTGGCCCCTTCATTGAGAGTCTTTAGGGACGTTCTGTTGAGAGATCTGGAACTTATAAGACTAATGGCTGTAAAATGGACAAAAATTTAGAAGAGGGTTTGGATTCACTTTGTGATAACAAAAACCTGGTTATTCACCCCGTGGATAAAGGGGGGGGGGGGCATAGTGGTTCTAGATCGGGCCGATTACCTTAAAGAAATGCACAACATAGTTGATGATAAAGACACCTATGTTGTTTTACCAGGTAACCCCGTTATCCAGTATAAGAAAACTCTACAAGTACTTGTAGAAAGGGGCTTTCAGTCACATATCCTCAATGAAAATGAAAAAATATTTCTAATTCCCAAAGCCCCACGGACACTGGTGTTGTACTATTTGCCTAAGATACATAAGAGTCTAATTTGCCCGTCCGATAGTGAGTGGCATTGATTCTGTCACGTCCCGGGTGGGCAAATACATAGACTTCTTTCTACAGCCACTTGTGCAACAAATGCCATCGTATTTGAAAGACACAAGGCATGTGATTAACCTCCTGTCGGAGCTCAAAGCGACTGAAGGCACTTTGATGGTAACCGCGGATGTTACTTCATTGTACACCATCATCTCACACAACATGGGGATTGCAGCGGTTAAACACTATTTAGAGGTCCTCTCCCCCTTGCCAGAATCACAACAATTGTTTGTCATTAGGGATGGGCCCGGTGCTCGATGCGAACCCACGTTCGCATCGAGCACCGGGCGTTCGCTCGCTCGGCGAGCCCAGAACTATTTTGGCCGCTCGCATCACGTTCGTGTGATGCGAGCGGCCCCGCAATGCATTGCGGCCGGCGCGGCCGGCGCAGTGCATTGCTGGCTGATGATTGGCCAAGCATGCACTGTGACCCCGCATGCTTGGCCAATCACAGCCCCGGAAACTCGAAGAGCCATAATTGGCTACAGGCAGGACGCCTGTAGCCAATTACAGCTCAGGGGCTGTAGTACACGCCCCCCCCCCTATAAAAGGCCGCCACGCCGTCTGCGCCGGTCACATGCTGTTCCGGCGCAGATTGAGCAGGCTGATTCTGTGACACTCTGCTGGATTTAGTTAGGTAGAGAGATTCACTTACAGAGATTGAGTTAGATAGATTCAGTTACAAAGATTGATTGAGAAAGAGGGGCTTGTAGTGTGTTCGTGGCAGGCAGGCAGAGCTCCTATATTTTGTTACCAGAAGCACCTATAGGACTTGTAGTGTGTTCGTGGCAGGCAGGCAGAGCTCCTATATTTTGTTACCAGAAGCACCTATAGGACTTGTAGTGTGTTCGTGGCAGGCATGCAGAGCTCCTATATTTTGTTACCAGAAGCACCTATAGGACTTGTAGTGTGTTCGTGGCAGGCAGGCAGAGCTCCTATATTTTGTTACCAGAAGCACCTATAGGACTTGTAGTGTGTTCGTGGCAGGCAGGCAGAGCTCCTATATTTTGTTCCCAGAAGCACCTATAGGACTTGTAGTGTGTTCGTGGCAGGCAGGCAGAGCTCCTATATTTTGTTCCCAGAAGCACCTATAGGACTTGTAGTGTGTTAGTCCCATCACACACACAGAGCTATATTTTGTTCCCAGAAGCACCTATAGGACTTGAAGTGTGTTAGTCCCATCACACACACAGAGCTATATTTTGTTCCCAGAAGCACCTATAGGACTTGAAGTGTGTTAGTCCCATCACACACACAGAGCTATATTTTCTTCCCAGAAGCACCTATAGGACTTGAAGTGTGTTAGTCCCATCACACACACAGAGCTATATTTTGTTCCCAGAGGCACCTATAGGACTTGAAGTGTGTTAGTCCCATCACACACACAGAGCTATATTTTGTTCCCAGAAGCACCTATAGGACTTGAAGTGTGTTAGTCCCATCACACACACAGAGCTATATTTTGTTCCCAGAAGCACCTATAGGACTTGAAGTGTGTTAGTCCCATCACACACACAGAGCTATATTTTCTTCCCAGAAGCACCTATAGGACTTGAAGTGTGTTAGTCCCATCACACACACAGAGCTATATTTTGTTCCCAGAAGCACCTATAGGACTTGAAGTGTGTTAGTCCCATCACACAGACCTTTATTTCCTTCCCAGAAGCACCTATAGGACTTGAAGTGTGTTAGTCCCATCACACACACAGAGCTATATTTTGTTCCCAGAAGCACCTATAGGACTTGAAGTGTGTTAGTCCCATCACACACACAGAGCTATATTTTGTTCCCAGAAGAACCTATAGGACTTGAAGTGTGTTAGTCCCATCACACACACAGAGCTATATTTTGTTCCCAGAAGCACCTATAGGACTTGAAGTGTGTTAGTCCCATCACACACACAGAGCTATATTTTGTTCCCAGAAGCACCTATAGGACTTGAAGTGTGTTAGTCCCATCACACACACAGAGCTATATTTTGTTCCCAGAAGCACCTATAGGACTTGAAGTGTGTTAGTCCCATCACACACACAGAGCTATATTTTGTTCCCAGAAGCACCTATAGGACTTGAAGTGTGTTAGTCCCATCACACACACAGAGCTATATTTTGTTCCCAGAAGCACCTATAGGACTTGAAGTGTGTTAGTCCCATCACACACACAGAGCTATATTTTGTTCCCAGAAGCACCTATAGGACTTGAAGTGTGTTAGTCCCATCACACACACAGAGCTATATTTTCTTCCCAGAAGCACCTATAGGACTTGAAGTGTGTTAGTCCCATCACACACACACAGAGCTATATTTTGTTCCCAGAAGCACCTATAGGACTTGAAGTGTGTTAGTCCCATCACACACACAGAGCTATATTTTGTTCCCAGAAGCACCTATAGGACTTGAAGTGTGTTAGTCCCATCACACAGACCTTTATTTCCTTCCCAGAAGCACCTATAGGACTTGAAGTGTGTTAGTCCCATCACACACACAGAGCTATATTTTGTTCCCAGAAGCACCTATAGGACTTGAAGTGTGTTAGTCCCATCACACACACAGAGCTATATTTTGTTCCCAGAAGCACCTATAGGACTTGAAGTGTGTTAGTCCCATCACACACACAGAGCTATATTTTGTTCCCAGAAGCACCTATAGGACTTGAAGTGTGTTAGTCCCATCACACAGACCTTTATTTCCTTCCCAGAAGCACCTATAGGACTTGAAGTGTGTTAGTCCCATCACACACACAGAGCTATATTTTGTTCCCAGAAGCACCTATAGGACTTGAAGTGTGTTAGTCCCATCACACACACAGAGCTATATTTTGTTCCCAGAAGCACCTATAGGACTTGAAGTGTGTTAGTCCCATCACACAGACCTTTATTTCCTTCCCAGAAGCACCTATAGGACTTGAAGTGTGTTAGTCCCATCACACACACAGAGCTATATTTTGTTCCCAGAAGCACCTATAGGACTTGAAGTGTGTTAGTCCCATCACACACACAGAGCTATATTTTCTTCCCAGAAGCACCTATAGGACTTGAAGTGTGTTAGTCCCATCACACACACAGAGCTATATTTTGTTCCCAGAAGCACCTATAGGACTTGAAGTGTGTTAGTCCCATCACACACACAGAGCTATATTTTCTTCCCAGAAGCACCTATAGGACTTGAAGTGTGTTAGTCCCATCACACACACAGAGCTATATTTTGTTCCCAGAAGCACCTATAGGACTTGAAGTGTGTTAGTCCCATCACACACACAGAGCTATATTTTGTTCCCAGAAGCACCTATAGGACTTGAAGTGTGTTAGTCCCATCACACAGACCTTTATTTCCTTCCCAGAAGCACCTATAGGACTTGAAGTGTGTTAGTCCCATCACACACACAGAGCTATATTTCGTTCCCAGAAGCACCTATAGGACTTGAAGTGTGTTAGTCCCATCACACACACAGAGCTATATTTTGTTCCCAGAAGCACCTATAGGACTTGAAGTGTGTTAGTCCCATCACACACACAGAGCTATATTTTGTTCCCAGAAGCACCTATAGGACTTGAAGTGTGTTAGTCCCATCACACAGAGATCCTATATTTTGTTCCCAGAAGCAACTATAGGACTTGAAGTGTGTTAGTCCCATCACACAGACCTTTATTTTCTTCCCAGAAGCACCTATAGGACTTGAAGTGTGTTAGTCCCATCACACAGAGCTCCTCTATTTTCTTTGCAGAAGCACCCATAGGACTTCTAGTGTGTTAGTGGCATCACACAGAGCTCCTATATATTCTTCTCAGCAGCACCCACAGGACTTCTAGTGTGTTAGTGGCATCACACAGAGCCCCTCTATTTTCTTTGCAGAAGCACCCACAGGACTTCTAGTGTGTTAGTGGCATCACACAGAGCTCCTCTATTTTCTTTGCAGAAGCACCCATAGGACTTCTAGTGTGTTAGTGGCATCACACAGAGCTCCTATATATTCTTCTCAGCAGCACCCACAGGACTTCTAGTGTGTTAGTGGCATCACACAGAGCTCCTCTATTTTCTTTGCATAAGCACCCACAGGACTTCTAGTGTGTTAGTGGCATCACACAGAGCTCCTCTATTTTCTTTGCATAAGCACCCACAGGACTTCTAGTGTGTTAGTGGCATCACACAGAGCTCCTATATATTCTTCTCAGCAGCACCCACAGGACTTCTAGTGTGTTAGTGGCATCACACAGAGCTCCTCTATTTTCTTTGCATAAGCACCCACAGGACTTCTAGTGTGTTAGTGGCATCACACAGAGCTCCTCTATTTTCTTTGCAGAAGCACCCATAGGACTTCTAGTGTGTTAGTGGCATCACACAGAGCTCCTATATATTCTTCTCAGCAGCACCCACAGGACTTCTAGTGTGTTAGTGGCATCACACAGAGCTCCTCTATTTTCTTTGCAGAAGCACCCACAGGACTTCTAGTGTGTTAGTGGCATCACACAGAGCTCCTCTATTTTCTTAGCAGAAGCACCCATAGGACTTCTAGTGTGTTAGTGGCATCACACAGAGCTCCTCTATTTTCTTTGCAGAAGCACCCACAGGACTTCTAGTGTGTTAGTGGCATCACACAGAGCTCCTCTATTTTCTTTGCATAAGCACCCACAGGACTTCTAGTGTGTTAGTGGCATCACACAGAGCTCCTCTATTTTCTTTGCAGAAGCACCCATAGGACTTCTAGTGTGTTAGTGGCATCACACAGAGCTCCTATATATTCTTCTCAGCAGCACCCACAGGACTTCTAGTGTGTTAGTGGCATCACACAGAGCTCCTCTATTTTCTTTGCAGAAGCACCCACAGGACTTCTAGTGTGTTAGTGGCATCACACAGAGCTCCTCTATTTTCTTTGCAGAAGCACCCACAGGACTTCTAGTGTGTTAGTGGCATCACACAGAGCTCCTCTATTTTCTTTGCATAAGCACCCACAGGACTTCTAGTGTGTTAGTGGCATCACACAGAGCTCCTCTATTTTCTTTGCAGAAGCACCCATAGGACTTCTAGTGTGTTAGTGGCATCACACAGAGCTCCTATATATTCTTCTCAGCAGCACCCACAGGACTTCTAGTGTGTTAGTGGCATCACACAGAGCTCCTCTATTTTCTTTGCAGAAGCACCCATAGGACTTCTAGTGTGTTAGTGGCATCACACAGAGCTCCTATATATTCTTCTCAGCAGCACCCACAGGACTACCGACTACAATGGCTGGAAGACCGCCAAGGGGAGGCAGAGCGTGCAGAGCCAAGAACACAGGGCAGGCAGGCTCTGTTTCTAGTGGACGTGGCCGTGGACGTGGACGTGGTCGTGCATCGTCATCAGCACGTGGCCATGGGACAAGCGCGTCTTTGTTTTCGGCAGCTGGACATGTGGAGCCGCATCATGCTGAAGGCTTGGTAGAATGGATGACCAAGCCCTCCTCATCCTCCTCATCCTCTCTCACCCAGGCTCAGGGTACTGACAGAGCATCATCAGCCACCCCTTCCCTAGACCCACCATGTCCTCCTGAGGAGTCCCCCGAACTCTTTGAGCACAGTGTTGGGTACATGCTCCAGGAGGATGCCCAACGATTCGAAGGCTCGGATGACGATACCCAGCTTGAGGAATCTGGCAGTACTGTTCCACCAGCTGCAGCTTACTGCCAGGTTTGCTCTAGTGGTGAAGAGGGAGGGGATGATGAGGTCACTGACTCCACGTGGGTGCCTCAAGGGAGAGAGGATGAGGAGGAGGACGAGGAGGAGGAGGATGCGGCGTCACATGTCCAACGAGGCAGGATGCCCCCTGGAGGCCAGGTAGAGGCCAGCACAGCAACTGTACAACACTGCAGAGCTCCGCCTGTGCAGGGCGCTGCCTCTGCACGTTATCAGAAAAGTTCTTTGGTGTGGGCCTTTTTTGAGACGAGTGCAGCAGATCGCACCACTGCTATTTGCAATATTTGTCTCAAGCGTATCTCGCGTGGCCAAAACATCAGCCGCTTGGGCACGACAAGCATGACCAGACATATGGCGACCTGCCATGCAGCTCGTTGGCAGGCACACATAAAAGACCCACACCAAAGAACTAAGCGGACCTCTCCTTGCTCCTCCTCAGCTGGGATCTCCATCCCCACTACACCTTCAGTCCTCTCTGAAAGCTGCTCTGAGAGGACTGAAGGTGTAGAATTAGGTGTGTCACAACCAAGTACTTGCAGTACACCGACGTCCGATTGCAGCAGGCAAATTTCCCTGCCCCAGCTGCTGGACCGTAGAAAGAAGTACACTCCCAGCCATCCACATGCCCAGCGGTTGAATGCTAGCCTTGCTAAATTGCTAGCACTTCAACTGCTGCCTTTTCAGTTGGTAGACTCGGCCCCCTTCCGTGAGTTTGTTCAATGTGCGGTTCCTCAGTGGCAGGTTCCCAAACGCCACTTTTTCTCGCGGAAGGCGATTCCGTCTCTCTACCGGCATGTGGAGGGCAATGTCCATGCCTCGCTGGACAGGGCGGTCAGCGGTAAGGTGCATATTACCGCTGACTCATGGTCCAGCAGGCATGGACAGGGACGGTACCTTTCTTTCACGGCCCATTGGGTCACTCTATTGGCAGCTGGGAGGGATGCAGGACAAGGTGCAGTAGTGTTGGAGGTTGTTCCGCCACCACGCCTCCAAAACGCGACTACTGCTACTGGTTGTGACACACCTCTCTCCTCCACCCCCTCCTCTTCTTCTTCCTCCAGTGCTCTGTCCTTGGAACCAGCGGTGCTCCGTAGGCGTACAAGGGGCTACGCAAGTACGCAGGCAAAAAGATGCCATGCCGTGCTTGCGCTGGTGTGTTTGGGGGACAGGAGCCACACTGGGCCAGAGGTTCTGGCAGCTCTGCAGGGGCAGGCCGAGAGGTGGTTGACGCCACGTCAGCTTAAGCCAGGAATGGTCGTTTCTGACAATGGCACCAACCTCCTCTCCGCCCTGCGACAGGGGCAGCTCACCCATGTGCCCTGCATGGCTCACGTCCTCAACCTGGTGGTGCAGCGGTTCTTGGGCAGGTTCCCAGGCTTACAGGATGTCCTGAGGCAGGCCAGGAAAGTCTGTGTGCATTTCCGCCGATCTTATAATGCCAGTGCTCGGCTGACTGAGCTGCAAAAGGAGCTGAACCTGCCCAAGAACCGCCTAATATGTGACATGCCCACCAGGTGGAACTCAACGTTGGCCATGCTGCAGCGACTGCACACGCAGCAGAGGGCCATCAATGAGTACCTTTGCGAATACGGCACCAGGACAGGGTCAGGGGAGCTTGGTTTTTTTTCCCCACGTCAGTGGAGCATGATCAGGGATGCATGCACTGTCCTCTCACCATTTGAGGAGGCCACGAGGATGGTGAGCAGTGACAGTGCATGCATCAGTGACACTGTCCCTCTTGTCCACCTGTTGGAGCATACGCTGCGTGGGATAATGGACAGGGCACTTGAGGCAGAACAGAGGCAGGAAGAGGAGGACTTCCTTGCCTCTCAAGGCCCCCTTTATCCGGACAGTGTTCCTTCTGTCCCACCCATCACACAGGAAGAGGATGAGGAGGAGGAGGAGGAGGAGGAGGAGGATTGTGTGAGCATGGAGGTGGAGCCTGGCACTCAGCATCAGCAGCAGCAGTCTTTTAGGGATGATGTACAGTCCCAACAAACCAGTGGACTTGTACGTGGCTGGGAGGAGGTGGCTGGCGATCATGTCATCCTCAGTGACCCAGAAGACTCCGGACCGAATGCCTCAGCTAACCTACGCTGCATGGCCTCCCTGATCCTGCAAAGCCTGCGGAAGGATCCTCGTGTTCTTCGGATCAAGGAGAGGGACCATTACTGGCTGGCCACTCTCCTTGATCCGCGGTACAAGGGTAAGGTTGCGGACCTTATCTTGCCGTCGCAGAGGGAGCAGAGGATGAGACATCTCAGGGAGGCCTTGCAGAAAGGTCTGTGCAACGCGTTCCCAGAAACTGGGAGGCTACAAACTCCTGGTCCTGGGCGACGAGTTGCTGAGGCTTCGGTCAGTGGCGGTGGGGAAGGTGGACGTCTGACCGATGCGTTCAGACAATTTTTTAGTCCGCAGCCCCAAGGTATGATCGGTTCCAGCAACCATCGCCAGCGTCTGATATACATGGTGCAGGAATACCTTGGGGCAAGGTCAGACTTGGACACCTTTCCCACCGAAAATCCTCTGGCTTACTGGGTCCTGAGGATGGATCACTGGCCAGAGCTTGCACAGTATGCAATTGAGCTACTGGCCTGTCCTGCCTCCAGCGTTCTTTCCGAACGCACATTCAGTGCTGCTGGAGGATTTGTGACTGATCATAGGGTGCGCCTGTCCACCGCCTCGGTTGATCGACTGACATTCATCAAAATGAATCAGTCTTGGATCACCACCAGCTACCAGGCACCTGAGGCGGATATAACCGAATAATTTTTAATGTCACATCCCTTCAAGACTGCCTATGCTGATGCTGAGTGACTGTCCTCTTATGTTCACTGACTATCCTCTTCCTCCTCCTCAATGATCCATGCCACCACACCAGTGCCTAAGGCACAATTTTTCAGCCCCTGTTTAACAGGGGCGTGTACTTCCAATTTTTAAAAAAAATGCTTCGCAACACGTGTGACTGCTGTGCTCCAAGTACAGTCTCTGTGAGGGGTTGCAGTGTTGTGGCACCAGCACCAGTGCCTAAGGCACAATTTTTCAGCCCCTGTTTAACAGGGGCGGGTACTTACAATTTTTTAAAAAAATGCTTCGCAACACGTGTGACTGCTGTGCTCCAAGTACAGTATCTGTGAGGGCCGGGTTGCAGTGTTGTGGCACCAGCACCAGTGCCTAAGGCACAATTTTTCAGCCCCTGTTTAACAGGGGCGGGTACTTACAATTTTTTAAAAAAATGCTTCGCAACACGTGTGACTGCTGTGCTCCAAGTACAGTATCTGTGAGGGCCGGGTTGCAGTGTTGTGGCACCAGCACCAGTGCCTAAGGCACAATTTTTCAGCCCCTGTTTAACAGGGGCGGGTACTTACAATTTTTTTAAAAAATGCTTCGCAACACGTGTGACTGCTGTGCTCCAAGTACAGTATCTGTGAGGGCCGGGTTGCAGTGTTGTGGCACCAGCACCAGTGCCTAAGGCACAATTTTTCAGCCCCTGTTTAACAGGGGCGGGTACTTACAATTTTTAAAAAAAATGCTTCGCTAAACGTGTGACTGCTGTGCTCCAAGTACAGTATCTGTGAGGGCCGGGTTGCAGTGTTGTGGCACCAGCACCAGTGCCTAAGGCACAATTTTTCAGCCCCTGTTTAACAGGGGCGTGTACTTCCAATTTTTTAAAAAAATGCTTCGCAACACGTGTGACTGCTGTGCTCCAAGTACAGTCTCTGTGAGGGGTTGCAGTGTTGTGGCACCAGCACCAGTGCCTAAGGCACAATTTTTCAGCCCCTGTTTAACAGGGGCGGGTAATTACAAATCTTGATCTAATAGTTCACAGCAGGGCCCATTCCTGCGCCCACCAAGAGTAACTATGAGGGCCTGCAGTCTTGTGGCAACACCGTCCACCACCACCGCCAAAGGCCCAATTTTTCTGCCCTGTTCATCAGGTGCTTGCAATTACAAATCTTGATCTAATAACTCACAACAGGGCCCATTCCTGCGCCCACCAAGAGTAACTGTGAGGGCCTACAGTCTTGTGGCAACACCGTCCACCACCACCGCCAAAGGCCCAATTTTTCTGCCCTGTTCATCAGGTGCTTGCAATTACAAATCTTGATCTAATAACTCACAGCAGGGCCCATTCCTGCGCCCACCAAGAGTAACTATGAGGGCCTACAGTCTTGTGGCAACACCGTCCACCACCACCGCCAAAGGCCCAATTTTTCTGCCCTGTTCATCAGGTGCTTGCAATTACAAATCTTGATCTAATAACTCACAGCAGGGCCCATTCCTGCGCCCACCAAGAGTAACTGTGAGAGCTTACAGTCTTGTGGCAAAACCGTCCACCACCACCACCACCCCCAATTTTTCTGCCCTGTTCAACAGGTGCATGCAATTACAAATCTTGATCTATTAACTCATAGCAGGGCCCATTCCTGGGCCCACCAGTCTTGTGGCTACACCAACATCTAATAGGGAAAATTTCTGCAGAGTATATACGCCAGGCCCCTACTTTCAAACATCCAACTTACAAACGACTCCTACTTGCAAATGGAAAGAGAAAACAGGAAGTGAGAGGAAATCTACCCCTAGGAAGGGAAATTCTATCCTGTTAGATTTAATTTGGGAAAAAGGTATCTCCTCTCTACTGATACTTTATCACCAATCCTTGTTTCAATTAAAACCCCACTTTTCCAAAAACATTTGTCATTGGGACGGAAAGTGAGGTGACATGTTCTGAACAGATGTGCAAAGACAGCAAATGTTACAGGGGTGATAACCCCTCCCTATGTTCTCCAAAAAGCTTAAAAATAGATTTTTTTGGGATGGAGCTACACTTCATAATGTACCTGTTCAGATTCTACTTAAGAACAAACCTAAAGCCGCAAGTGGTTTTAAATGGCTTCTTTTTTTCCTTTACAAATGTCATTTTGTGCAAGGACAGTTCTAAACACGGGAAACACATGCCACTTCACAGGCATACTTTAGACACCCCCCAGGTACCATATTTAAAGGAAAATTTCACTTTTTTTTTTTCACTTTATGCATCATTAAAATGACTGCTCCCGAAAAAACGTTAGTTTTTAAAAGTTCTTTTTGCATTGATATATGTCCCCTGGGGCAGGACCCGGGTCCCCAAACCTGTTTTATGACATTAACATGCATATTGGCCGTTGTAATTAGCACTTTTGATTTCGAACGTTCGCGTCCATTATAACGTATAGGGTTCGAAAATTCGCGCGAACTTTCGGTCCGTTCGAAGGTTCTGGTTCGAACCGAACCCGGGGGTGTTCGGCTCATCCCTATTTGTCATAGACCTGCTTGAATACGCAGCTAGCCACAACTACTTTTGGTTTGAACATCAATATTACCAACAAGTACGTGGCGTGGCAATGGGGGCGAAATACGCTCCAAGTCTGGCAAACCTATTCATGGCCAAGTGGGAGGAGGATGTCATCTATAAGGACCGAAGTCTATTCTTGTCATTTTGGGCGAGGTATATAGATGACGTCCTCCTCCTATGGGAGGGGACTAGGCCACAGTTGGAGAAATTCTCCAAAATCAACGATAACACTAGGGGCATTAGGTTCACAATGGAGGCCAGCGAGGAGAGCATTAACTTCCTAGACTTAACAATAAGTAAGAGGGAAGGTATGTTTAAAACTATCTCATATTTAAAAAAAAAACAGATAG